>PVKE010000336.1:51112-156702 GCA_004027555.1 Craseonycteris thonglongyai
GGGGGGGGGGGTGGGGGGAAGACGTGATGTTCCATTAAATGGGCAGTAAGGAAACCCCAGTGACACATGGATGACAGCATTCATTTTGTTCTTTAACTTTTCCACATCCTCAAATAGAGAGCATATATGAACTTATATGGTACATTTACAGGAGCAGTATCCTAGTAAGAAAACTTGGGTGCTAAACAAGAGGAGATAATGGTGATTAAGGAAGGAAAAAAATGAAGCAAGGACAAAGTATAAGTCCAATCAAAATTTAAGATGTAATCTTGTCAAAAATTAGGATGCTTCTGCTTCTCTATGCATTTACTTTTATTGTAACAATAAGAATTTCTATGCACCACAATTAGGTACTAGACAAGAAACACTGTCATTGAAATACTATGATCATTTTATTAACCACTGAGAGATACTCCCACCTACTGCTTGCTCTGATTCCACACCCATCTAACTTCCAGCTCCTTTCTCCCATCTCTTCCCCCAATCCAGTCTAATCATACTTATTGGGACTACTGAAGCAACATGGTAGAGGGACTCTAATCATGGTGCAAATGCAGATGCCTGGTCCATTCTGCTTTAACAACTACACATTGGCTAAATTGCCCGGAATGCACCATGTGCCAGCCTCTCTCCATGTGATTTATCTTCAGTGTGCCTTTGAATCTTCACATATGAGAGACACTATGTTGATCTTTATCTACTAGTGAAAAAATCAGAATGCTCCAAGTCCTTCAGCTTCAAATGTGGTGCTTATATCTTATCCAAATTCCATTATCATAAACACTACCCTTTATATATATTCCACAGACTTTTATTCATTCAGCAAATGTTAAGTGATTACTATATGCTAGACACTATGCTTGGCACTCAGAAATCCAGGTTGCAAGTTGGAGAAACTGGATAAGATTCATCCAAATTGAGGTTTTTCCAGGCTGGTGAATGATAATGGATTGAAGCTATTTTCAAGAGTGTGGAAGGCATGGTTCATGGAATTTAAGAGGAATGAAAAAGGAAGAGATCAGGGGAGGCTGATAGGCAAGAAAGGAATAAAGGAGCCAAAGGCTGAGAAGAAAAAAGTGTGTTAGTGGTAATCATGTGAGAAAACTGAGAGGAGAAATTGTTCTCCAAGACTGGGATATAGGAGTTAATAGTTTGGGGTGTGGAACCATTCAGTAATTAGGGGAATGTCACTGGGGACAAGGAGACTGAGGAATCCAGAGGCCAGTGGGAGGGCAGCCACTAGAGGGAGAAAGCGAGTGTGATCTGAAGGCTTAGCTGTTCCTTTTAAGGGGGAGTGACGGGGGAAATAAGAGATGGGCAGGAAAGAGGATGGATGCTGATTGGAATAATGAGAGCCTTAAGTAAGAAAGAGCTATATACCACCTTTTATGAAAGAACCTACAACTAATAATTTCTACTATTGCAATAAGGCTAACATTTAAAAAATATTGCCTATATGGGTTTTCACTTCTTTTCCCAACAAATCATGTTTTCCACCAGATATGCTGAAATTACAACATCACAAAAGAGAGGAAGGACAATTCTTCTCTGAAGTGGAGAAGAGCAGGGCACAGGAAGCCGATGTAAGATTAGAGGAGGGCATGAAAGGCTGCCAGACCTGACCTAGAAGATCGTGGGAACAGAAGAGAAAGCAGGCAGGATTAAAACGTCAGGTGCACAGGCCCTTCACTTTCCCATTCTGGAGAGGGGCAGGGTATGATGTAAACATCCAGGTAGGTAAAGGGAGCTCAAACACACTGGAAAGGCCTGCTGGTGACACACTCCCATGCGTGCTGTCTGAGGAAGCACCTCACATGCCCATGCCCAGCACTGTACCATCTGCTGTAGGGGCACAAGAAGGAAGTGGTTCAAGTGGTTCAATAAGTGAGCTTACAGCTAGCTCCAAGCCCCCATGTAGGGAATCCAGAGATTTCCATATGCCCTATGGAGAAGATGAGGACATGCTAATAAGACTGGGAGGAGTGGGGTGGGGTGGACAACGTAAGCGTAGTGTGCAGGGACTTGGTGATTAAAGGCCAATGGCTGGGACCAGGGGCGTCAGCTGTTAAGTGCTTGCATAGCACGCATATTGCAAGTCATGAGCAGACAAATTTCAAACCAAACCAGCTGCTGCACAGCAGGGGCCCACAAAGGTCCAGAGGACATGAATTGGTTACTTGACCCACTAAGAGATCATGTAAGCCCATTCCCCACACAACCAGATGCCACTCTGCACAGGAAAAGGGGGAAAGGAAGAAATATAAAAGACTGAAATTCAACATTCACTTGAAAAAAAAAGAGCTATCCAAAATAGTTACTTAAATCAGAAGATAATGTGATACAATGAATTGTCAAGTTTACGGTTTGCCTTCTCAATTCTCCCCAGTCAACCCCTTCACAAACCTCACTACTCAATGCAGATCAGCTCACATACAGGACACCGGGTACCCCCATTTTCTTGGTAAATATGCGCGCAGTGTGCAAACTTACACTTTCAATGTATAGAAACAAGAAAATATTTTTCAAAGTTATTATTGGTAAGTATTAAAATACTTTCTTAAAGTAAAAATTTTTCCAGTTACAATTGACATTCAATATGAATTTCAGATGTATAGCATAGGTTTAGACATTTATATAATTTATTCAGTGATTTCCCCAATTAGTCTAGTACTCACCTGGCACCATATATAGCTATTGCAGCATTATTAACTATATTCCCTATGCTGTACTTTACATCCTCATGACTATTTTGTAACTACCTATATGTACTTTTTAATCTTTTTACTGTTTTCACCCCATCCCTCAACCACCCTCCCATTTGGCAACCATCAGCTTGTTCCCTGTATCTATGCATCTGTTTCTGTTTTGTTTGTTCATTTATTTTATTCTTTAGAGCCCACATATAAGTGAAATCATATGGTATTTGTCTTTCTCAGTATGACTTATTTCACTTAGCATAATACCCTCTAGGTCCATCCAGGTTGTTACAAGTGGTAAGATTCCATTCTTTTTTCTTTTTTTTAATTTTTTAATTTTTAAATTTTTGACAGAGAGAGAGAGAGAGAGAGAGAGAGAGAGATACAGAGAGAGACCTGAACTAGGGGAGCTCCCAGTTCAGCATATGGGTCCGCACGGGCCGGGGCCGGAGTTCGATCCTCAGTCTCCGGTGCGCAAAGTGAGCGCCTAACCCACTGAGCCATCCCGGCTTCCCCCCATTCTTTTTTCTGATCGAATATTCCATTGCGTGTATGTACCACTTCTTTATCCAATCGTCTAATTAATAGACACAGGTTGCTTCCATATCTTGGCTATTATAAATAGTGATTCAGTGAACATAAAGGTGCCTTATCTTTTTTAAAGATTTATTTTCACTGTTTTTTGAGAGAGAGACAGACAGAAAGAGACAGAGAGAAGGGGGAGGGCCCAGAGCAGTCTCCATAGCTGACAGCATTGGTTTTCCAAATAGTTTCACTCCACAGGTGGGTACAGGGCTGTACAGGGCAGGAACTGGGCCGGGAGCCTCCCGCATAGGTCCCGGCAAGAACTGAACTGGGGGCACACCCCAGTTCAGCATACCGGCCCACAGGGGCTGGGGCCTGGGATTCGATCCTCAGGCTCAAGGGCTGCAAAGCGAGCACTTAAACCACTGAGCCATCCCAGCTTCCCCAGGTGCATTATCTTTTTCAATTAGTGTTTTGGATTTCTTTGGATAAACACCCAGGAGTGAAATTGCTGAATCATAAGGTAGTTTTATTTTTAATGTTTTGAGGAACATTCAAACTGTTTTCCACAGTGTCTGCACCAACAGTGCCATCCCCCAAAGTGCACAAGTGTTCACTTTTCTCCATATCCTCGCCTACACTGTTGGTCAATTTACTGATGCTAGTCAGTCTGACAGAAGTGAGGTGATATCTCATTGTGTGTGGTTTTTATTTGCATTTCTCTGATGATTAGTGATGTTGAGCATCTTTTTATGTGTATTGGTCATCTCTATGTCTTCTTTGGAAAATGTCTTTTCAGGTCCACTGCCCAGTTTTCAATTGGATTGTGTGTTTTTTTTGAAGTTGAGTTGTATAAGCTCTTTATAAATTTTGGATACTAACCCTTTATCAGATGTATCACTGGTGCATATCTTCACTCATTCACTAAGTTGTCTTTCTGTTTTGTTGGTTTCCTTTGCTGTGCAAAATCTTCTTAGTTTGACATAGCCCCATTTGAGTATATTTTATATCCTTTGCCCAAGGATATATATCAGAAAAATATTACTAAAAGCAACACCAGAGAGTTTACTGACTATGTTTTTTTCTAGAAATTTGATGAATTCAGATCTTACATTTAGGTTTTTAATCCATTTTCAGTTTATTCTTATATATGATATAAGGTGATCCAGTTTTCTTTTTGTGTGTCTATCTATCCAGTTTCCCAGCACGATTTATTGAATTGGCTGTCTTTACCCAACTGAGTATTCTTGCATCCTCTGTTATAGATTAAATGACCACATAGGAATGGGTTTACTTCTGAGCTCTCTATTCTGTTCCATTGATCTATGTGTCTATTTTTATGCTAGTACCATGCTGTTTTGATTACTATAGACTTGTAATATACTTCGTTATCAGGTGGTGTGATACTTCCAACTTTGTTCTTCTTTCCCAAGACTGCTCTGGCTATTTGGGGTCTTTTGGGATTCTATGTAAATTTTAAGATTAAAACCGTTTTAATTTAGGTTTTCCACACCTCAAATTTCATTTTATTTCTTCTAGTCATGTACCTCTACATTTTCAAATAAATCTTCCCTGCTTTTAGATTTTTTTCTATGATACTCTTCATTGTTTGTATGTTACATCATTTCTTAAACTTATGTAACTCAAGTTGTTTGTATTTAGCTTCTATAATCTTTTCTATTAAAATGAATGCCCATGTTTCCTTCATTCAATCTTTTTCCTGCTCTAATGTCATTTCTTTATTTTTAATAACTTTCAGGTTTAGAAGTAGTTAGGAAGAAATGCCTGGTTCATGATGTCTCATTAAAATAGAAGAAATTCTCCTTGACATGCCACATATCATAAGCCTTCTCAGCAATTAAATCACATCATAAGTGTATGTAATATGATTTTCACTATCAAATCTCTTTTCTTCCTCCTTAATGTTTTCAGAGTTAGATTTGAGTTTAGTTGCCCCCAATCCTGATGCACAAAAGCTCAAAAGATCTTACTTTTTTCCCCATTAATTTCTTAAAAATGTTAAGATTTCACTGTACAAAGCAAGCTTACACAGTAAAATTGAGTGGGGCCTTTGGGAAATTTCTGTACTTTCCTCTCAATCCTGCTTTGAACCTAAATATGCTCTTAAAAAAAAAAAAAAGTCTTAAAACCACTTAGTAGGGATCATTCCTGGGCTGGAAACTCAAGGGACATGTAGTAAAAACTCCAGCTTTCTCATTATTCCCACTGAAATATGTTTCAGCTTTGCTTTTCCTCCATAATGGTGAACACTTATATGTGTTATTCCGAAATGATCCATTAAACCTCTTTCTTATCCTCGACACAAACATACCTCCATCCTTATTTGAAAAATAACTGAGGTCCTCTCAATGTGGCTTTTAAGAGATTAGCCATTAAACTGTATTTTAGCAGGAAACATAAAATCAATGCTATATTCATTGGAAGTAAAACAAATAAAAGGGGAATTGCTGATCCCAATGAATCTAGTGTTTCCTCAAATCAGGAAGTTCTCTTTATTAAAAGAGAAAGGATTAAAAACGATGGGTAGAGGGCCTACCTCCAGTCTCCTCTAAGAGCCTCCTCCAGCAATATACACTGGGCCTAATTATACCAATCTGCCTGTTGAGGTGGAATTCCCACTAGGCTTCTCTTGGCAACCACTGACAACTTCAAGGATAGAGAAGGGACTACTGAGGAAAAATCATTCCCACTCATCAGTTCCATATGTTACAAAGACAAACGAATAATTCAGAGGTCTGTAACTTTCTAAATTGATTAGAATATACATACAACATATTCATCAGTATTCTCACTAACATTTCCTAAATCAAAAACAGTACATAAACCATACTGGTGGTGACAGTGTCAGAATTGTTATTCTGAGACTATTATATTTGCAATGTGGGATACTCAGATTCTGTCATCCTCTGTGTCCTTCAGAACCAAGATTCTCAGTGTGGAAGAAAGGAAACACAAATGTAATATACAAGAGATGAAATAAGAATCACATAGTTATTAATTTTAATTATTAGCATTAATTTATGTATATAAATTGAAAGCTTAGAGATAATGGCAAGTCCTGTCACAATAGCTATTTCTAGGGCCCACGCTATGGTCTTAAAATATAATTTCCCACTAAAAGAAAGTAGGACTTCTTAGAAAACTGGCTGATCCCAGATCTAGGGCAGGGAATGTATAAGGAGAGTTTAGAATATCTTAGCAAACTAGGTAACAAGATAACTATCAGAGACTAGTACCATCATGTTAAAAGTGTATTTCTTTAGGTAAATTATTATCCTTCTGTCAAACACTTACTCTGTCATCTCTAGACTGTCAAATCACAAAAGATCGTTACACAGTTGGTCTTCTGCCTTCATCTGTCTTCACCCCAGTTCATTCTGCCAAAAGGCATCTCATTTACCCTTGCTAAGTGCTGCTACGCTAGTGTCAGCCCTGCTAACAAATCTCCAATGGCTCCCACCAAAGACATTTCAAAGCCTTCCAGAATACAGGTCCATTCCAAAACTTCATGCTGATACCACTGCTCAACTGAAAAGAACCCTTATTCTTCCCTTGTCATTCCCTCTATTAGTGCCATTTCCTCCATCTGTCAAAATCTTAGTGGTTATTAAAACCCAAGACGAAGCTAACCTATTAATGAAGCACTTCTTGCTCATCTCCTCACTGGGTGATCGCTCTCTTTTCTAGGTTCTTCTATTATTTGTTCTGCTTTTTAAATAAAATTTACAAGTTAGAGCTTTATTTCACATTCATGGGAATAGAGTTTATAGCTCCCTATTAAATTTCACATTCCTTGAAGACAGGGTAAACCTCTTATCTCCATGTGTGTACCTCATAATAAGCAGTAAAAAATCTTGAGTCTGGTACCTGCTCTATAAAACCTTATTAAAGTGAATAAATAATATGAATATAATGAGAGAAGCTAAATTTTTAGAGGTTCGTAGGCAGTAGCCATAGAGTATACTTAGAGAAGCAAAAGTATCTGACTATCCATGAATATTATCAGCTCATCATGATTCCCCAAACAAAGCTTAAATATAAACCCTAAAAGATGGTTTGATAACCAGACGCTCGGTAAAGTAAACAGCCAGTAAGCTATAAGGTATGGAACCATGCAATAATTATCATTGATTCTGACGGAAAAGTTGCATTGGACCTAGCAGACAGTAGGACATCATAAATGATATTTGTTTAGTAAATTGATTCATTCACTCAAATATTTCCTGAGCATGTTAACGTTCCAGGGGTGTTTGGGGAGCTTGGTTTATAGCAGTATATATGACAGGCCAGGTCCTGCCCTCCTGGGACTTATATTCTCATAGCAGTGAACAAACAAAACAAAACAAGACAATTTCAGGCAATTATAAGCGTTAAAAGAGAAACTAAGATGGTGACAGAGGGTGAATGGGGGAAGGAGACTGACTGATCTAGAACTGGGTGGTCAGGGAATCCTCACTGATGGGGGATGTCCGTACTGAAATCATTTATGAATGACAAGAAAGCCTTCCATGCAAAGCTCTAATGGCAAAGCTGTCCAAGGAGATGGAATAGTAACAACACAGACCCCATGGCAGAAATAAGCTTGGCAGGTTCAAGGAACAGAAAAGACACTGTACCTAGAAATCATGAACTGCGGGGAGTGGTAAGAGATTGGGTGGATGAGGTCTCTTGGGTTTTGAGGGACACAGTTAGGAGTTTGAAATTTATATTTGCTACAGTGGGAAGCAATGGGAGAGTTTTACAGGTATTAAGCAGAACAAATTGGTCTGGTTTACATTAAAGATTGCTGTGTGTAAAAAAATAGTTTATAGAGATCGTTGATAAAAAGTGGAGTGTTGTTAAAGATATTGACTGCAGTAGTCCAGCTGTAATGTGGAAAGCTGACCTGGGTTAAGGTGGAGATAGAAATAAAGATGGCAATGGTGATGGGGTTTGGAGAAGCAGAACTATGCAGGAACCATATGGCAGGAAAGACATGGAGTAGTGAACAAATGTGAAGGAATAAATAACAGTATTTCATAAAGAGCATAAGTTAGCAATTGTCTCCAAAGAGAGCCTTTACTGAGCACTCATTCAGTACCCCTAACCCAACTCCTATCTTCCCTTTTTCTTTCCCAATTGGTGCAACTTTATACAAATGATTTTTAAATTAAAAATTTTTTAAATCAGTACTGGCTGGGGTTACTAGCTATGTTTATGAACTCTATTTCATGTAACAGGCATGGGGAACTAAGTCAAACACCATTCCTACAAGGTGAGAAAAGGAAAATCATCTGATGCAGTCAAGATTCATTCTTGCAAATATGCCCTTTCGAAAGATGGTGACAGGGAACTATGGTCTCTCTTTGCTGCCTTACTGGCTTCTACCCCTTTCTCGCTAACTTATCTGCCTTCTGGCTTGGCATGATTCATTTATATTAGAAATTGCCCAGCTATGGCCTTAAATTATTATTTTCTATGTTGCAGAAAGACTTACCCTAATGGATACTTCTACAGTAAAGAGAAAGCAATAATACAAATCAATCAAACCATAAGTATTTGCCTGTATGATAAATGCATTCATTCACCTTTAATAAATAGTGAGTGAGAAGGAAGAAAATAGTGTTAATTACAAAATATTTATTTTGAAGTGATTTTCATTTCTCCTCAAAAGAACATAACCTAAGCAGGAAATTATTCACAATTGTAGCACATTATTAGAATAAATATAAATTTCATTAATAATGTGGCACCTGCCCTACTGCATGACACATTTCATTGTTATTGATAGAGTATGAAAAGACACATAAAAGCAAGCTGAATGGGTCATTATCTACTTGTCAGTTTATGCTTATGTATCTGACCAAAGGTGGGTTTGAAATTGATTGACTAAACTTTAAACAGGTTTCTTCTTGACTATAGGCCCCTGACTTCCCTTTTCTTAGAACATATACTTTAAAAAACTTGCAATTATAATTTTTTTCTCTGTCCCTTTGAGGTATAAACCTTCTACAACCCAGGAATGTCTTTCCACAGGATATGTACGCTATCCCTTTGGAATGTATTATAACAATCATCAAGAAAGATAACATCCCTATCTCCCAATCTTTGTAGCAAGGTAGGAGCCTAACTTCCATAGCATTGATTAGGAAACACAGATGGCTTAATCACATTGACCAATCTCCCTATTAATGTGCTCTAGTACTTTTCTACCAATTCATGCCAACACTTAAAAGACTCTCCTGACTTTTGTTTCAGTGGAGCTGGGTTCAAGCTCTCACTCCTATTACAAAAGTCTCTCTCCCCTATTGCAATTGTCTTGAATAAAGTCTTCCTTGCCTGTTTATTTGCTATGGTGCAATTTTTCTTTTACACATCAAAGTTGCAGTGTTAGCGAGGATATGGAGAAAAGGGAACTCTTGTTCACTGTTGGTAGGATTGCAAATTGGTGCAGCCACTATAGAAAACAGTATGGAGGTTCCTCAATAAAATAAAAATAAAAATACCTGATGATCCAGCAATTCTACTTCCAGGTATTTATCCAAAGAAATCCAAAATATTAATTCAAAAAGATATATGCATCCCTATGTTCCTTGCAGCATTATTTACAATAGCCAATATATGGAAGCAACCTAAGTATTCATCAATAGATGATGGGATAAAAAAGAAGTGATATATAGTGATATATATGAATACTGGAATATTACTCAGCCATAAAAAAAGGAATACATTCTTACCATTTGCAACAATATGGATAGACCTGGGAGTTATTACATTAAGTGAAGTAAGTCAGAGAGAGAGAGACAAATATCACATGATCTCAATTATATGTGAAATTCGGAGAAAAATAAACAAATAAATGCAACAAAACATACTCATAGATGCAGGAAACAAGCTGATAGTTGCCTGAAGGTAGCAGAGTAGGGGGTGGGGTAAAAAAAAAAAAAGAGAGAAGGGATTAAGAAGTATAAATTGGTAGTTATAAAATAGTCATGGGGATATAAAATACAGCATAGGTAATATAGTCGATAATATGGTAATAACTATGCATAGTGCCAGTGGTCAAGGGGACCACTTTATACATTACATAAATGTCTAACAACTATGCTATAGACCTGAAATATAAAATATATTTTATAAATAATATAATATAATAATATCAAATGTCAACTGCAATAGAAGAATTACATGGTTATGAAAAGATAACTGACTCTGGATGGTGAGCAATACATAATGCAATGCATAGATGATGTAATATAGAATTGTACACCTGGAACCTATGTAATTTTTACCAACCAATGTCACACCAATAAATTTAACAATTAAAAAAAAAAAAAAAGAAAGATTAAAAAGAGTGGGGAAAAGTTAAGGGGAATAAGAGGTTCAAATTTCCGGGTATAAATAAAACAAATAAGACATGGGGCAGTAATGTACAGCATAGGGAATACAGTCAACAATACTGTGATAGTGTGGTATGGGGTAAGGTGGTCGCTAGTCTTAGTATCATGATCACTTCTTTAGGTACAAAATGCTGAATAACTGTGGTGTACACCTCAAACTAATATAATATTGTATGTTAGCTATATTTTAATAAAAACATTTTCCACTATTATGACATTAAAAGAATTTATAGACAGTGTATAAGTGTATATAATTGATATGTTCTTGCAAAATGGCTTATAAATTATACTCCACTTAAAACATCTAAAGTTTATATCCTGTGTGATTGATCTGCAATTGGCATTGCTTCCTAACATATCATTGTTATAATTTTCTTCTTCCAGAACCAGTCAGGTTGTTAATAATACATAAAATCCACTTTCATACCCTAAAGAAGTTTGTTCTTCAATAAATGTCACAGTAACTCCTTTGTTAATGTAAAGTCCTTTTAAAATACTTCCAATTAGTTTTGTTCAGTGGAGATTTTGTAAATCCCATTTTCTTAATGCAAACCAGAACAATCAGGAGATCACATATAAAATACATATCACATTTTCTCGTCTCTTGGAGCAATGCATGCGAGACACTGTCATGACCTGGTAAAGAGAATTCAGGGTAGTGTACCTCAAGCCACGTCCCATCCTTCAGAGACAGCAGAACTCTGTCACCTCCAATGGATTATTGGTAACTTGCCCTTCTTCCCTTCAATATTTCCCCCTACAGAAATCGTGAGTTCAATAAGAAAGTCCTTTAGGGTATCAGGCTTAAAATCATCTTTCTTACTTTTCTATATGTCAAATCAAGTTATACTCAGAGAATCCAGTAGCTTTGTATCATTGCTGTAACGTTTCCCTGGGCTGCACTCAGATGTCAAAGAAGAATTCAGTCCTCACTTAATTAGGAACAACTAGTTAAATATTCAACTCTATGGCAAATGCTAAGAAATGGCAATGAGTGATAGAGATTAATATAAACTGTTACCTTCCAAGAAGTGCACACTGTAAATCTAAGGAAGACACACTCTTTCTACCTCTTTCTGTGGGTTCTTGTTTTATGACTGTGTTTCCTTTTACTTCACTGGGGGAAGAAAGGGATAAATTGGGAAAGGTATCAACAGCATATTCCCGAAATGACTTGCCACTTGACAAATTAGGAAAAGCAATAAGGTATAAATCCCTTCTATTTCTACCCTAGATTTGGGGCTAACAGTTCTACATGAATTTCTTTCCACATGAGATTTACTTCCTTTTTTAAAAATTGTTTTTTGTTTTGTTTTGTTTTGTTTGACAGAGAGAGAGAGAGAGAGAGAGACATACAGAGAGAGACAGAGAGAAGGGGGAGGGTACAGAGCAATCTCCATAGTTGTACATCATTCATTTTTTAGATGTAGTTTCATTCCACAGGTGATTACGCGGCTGCACAGGGCAGGAACCAGGCCAAGAGCCTCCCACATGGGCCCCAGCAAGAACTGAACTGCGGGTACACCCCAGTTTAGCATGTACTGGTAGGTTCACACAGGCTGGGGCAGGGATTCAATCCTCAGACCCTGGGGCTGCAAAGAAAGCACTCAACACACTGAGCCATCCCAGCATCCCCAAGGTTTATTTCTTTATGAGGTTCCTAGGTTCACATTGCCATAGTCTGAAACTTTTTCTTTTCTTAGCCAGCTTGAAGACCTGAATATTTGGATTTCTGAATTTTTTTAAAAGCATCAAATAGAAAGTAAACAAGTTTCAGCACATTAACAAAATTTCAAAACAAAAAGGCTAGGATTGGCACATTATTCTGGCATGTGTGTGTGAATAACTTATAATTTATAAAGTCTTTTCCAGTTCTGAGTCAATTACTGTACTTATTACCAACATCAGCGAGGAAAGGTTTGTTTTTCTTAGGATTCCTTATAACTACTGGCTCATTTGAAAATAATGTTTGTTTGGTTTTTTTTTAAGAATCATAGGTCCACAGGAAGTTGCAAAAAGATTATGGAGAGGTCCTGTATTCCCTTCACCCAGTTTCCCACAATAGTTACATGAGTACAAAATCAAAACCACAAAGCTGACATTGGTACAATGTGTATGTTTATGGTGTTTATGGTTCTATACCATTTCATCATATGTGTTTATTCATGTAACTCCACAATCAAGATACAAAACTATTCCATCACCACAAAGATAGCACTCACATTTCCCTTTGTAGTAGCACCCAATCCCACTTCCTCCCAACTCCATCACAAATGCCTGACAACCACTAATCTGTTCTCTACCTCTGTCATTTTGTCATTTCAAGACCATTAAACAAATGGAATCAAACAGTATATAACTTTTTGAGATTTTTTTCCCCCACTTAGCATATGGCCCTTGATGCCCTACCAAGTAGTTTCATGTATCAATAGTTTGTTATATTTATTGCTGAGTAGTAACCATTGTATGCATGTAAGCCTAGCTCATTTTTTTCTAAGACACACTGTTAGATTTTGTGATCAATTAGTCAATATCAAAATATATACAGCTATATATGGTGGGGTGGTATCTGTATGTGTTCTAAAGATGAGGAAATGTACCTGGAGGAAACGTTATTCAGCTTTATACTATTAGCCTTAAAATAATTTCTTTCCTAAAACAATGGTGATTCCAATGCATTATCCACATACCTACAAATATACTGGGGAGGGTGGTATTTTAAGCAGTATAATAAAGTAGTGTTGTGGGAACTAAGAAATGAGCATCTAATTAGAACACCATCAGAGACTACAGACGATCATAAGAAGATGAGACAACGAATCCATAAATGCAAAGCTTCTGAGACGATACAGATGAATAATTGAGGCTTTACACTAGGCACTTTACACTGACTGCCTGGGGCTTTGGGGATGCAAACACAAAACCCAGCTCTTGGTTCCCTTCTCAAGACAGGCGGAGCTAAGGTGCTGCAGAAATTGTTACTCTAAAAGTGAGCACTAACGATCTTAGAGAACATTAGATAATAGCTTTTAAAAGGCTCCACTGCATTTGCTCAAACCCTAATCTTGCTGAAGTTGAAGCAAAGATAAATAGTTAGGTAAAATCTACCAAGAAAATATACAAAAAATTATAAAATCAGCCCACTTCACCCAAAAATAAAGGCGCTGGGCATGAGCCCAGAACAGAGACCAGTACAAACATTTTTAGTAACAACACAGCTAGTTATACCCCAGGAGGCCTCTACCTGCAACTTACAGACCTTGACTACGTCTGAGGACAAAATTTGAGTCACTGCCACCTCATTTACTCTCCACTTTTTTTCATAAACCGGATTCAATGTTGAGATCTTAACCTATGATAATTTTACCAGACGTCTATATCTGAGCACCATATAAGACTTCTAAAATGCTTCCTAAATAAAAAAAAGTGTAAATATAACATAACAAACAACGTTTTATTTAAATAACTGAAATTTATTTGGAAATTATTTAAATAATGAATTGACTTGTCATTATGTAGCTAAATGGAGGTGTAATGACAAAGGTCTTGTCTGAGATGAAATATCAGTGTGCATATATGAATATCAAATTAGAAAATTAAAATGGAAATTTCTGGCACACTTATTTTTGAAAAATGAAAAAAGAAAACACATGTACAAAATCTACTCAATAGCTTCTCAGTAGCTACACCTTTTCCATCTACCACAAAATGGAATAAATAAAATCAAGATCATAGAACTATAGTTAAACCTCTTAGTAAATGTGCCATGTTGATTTTTATTCTTTTGCTTTTTTTTATATCGTATTAATATTTCACTCCTATCCGCATTGAAGTTAGGCTCTCTTGCTTTGGCATTGTTTTCCTCTTTTCTGCTTCTTTTTAATAAAAAGCTAATAACAAAACATAAACCAGTATTGGAGTTCACCAGGTGACAAGACTGAGGAAAGCAAATGCTGACCATCTGTTGAGGCAGAACAGCCCGGCCCTGTCCGGAATTGGAACTGTTTCTCTTCCCAGGCTCCAGGGACAAGCAGGCAGCCAGCACCTGCTGTTGGTCCGAGAGGTCTGCTGAGAAGAGTAGCATCAGCACCTGGCTCTGAGCCTTTTCCATACACAGCTGCCGGAACCCAAAGGTGCTTTTGGAGAAAGATGAAAGGCGGGAATGGTAGGGCAGGTGAGACACACCGAAGTATCACCCATGCAGTAATTCGTCTCCACCTGCATGCCAGGACCTCAGACATTACAATGTGAATGTGGATGTGTCTGTGTTGCTCTAGCTAGTCATTAATTCAGCAGAGGCCAAATGACATAAAAGAAATAAGTCTCTATTGACAAGAAATCAGGCTTCCCTCAAATAAGAAAGCTATTAATAATACAAACACAAATACAATTTACAGACTTAGCCTTATATCTCTATGCATTGTCCACACAGAGCAGCCACCAATAAAGTAGCATCACTTGCTATTGCTAAGTAATTGTCAGACTGGTAATGCTACATCAATAATTATCATTACATTAAGGACAAATCCTTATCCATCTTTATGTTGAAAATCAGTAGAATCAGAGATAACAGAATTTCTTCAGAAAAATCAAATTATGTAGCCAGTCACAAAAACTGTAGTCAAAGCTTTTCTAATAAGTTATTTTGGTTAACATCACATTACAATTAACCTACCAGTCCAACATTATTGTTTCTGTATTAGTTACTAAATGCTAAGAATGCCATTATAAATTTTTTAAGTTAAGTATTTTGTAGAGGTCCTAATTGAGACTTACACGTAAAGCTCATAGGACTTTGTTATACTAACTCTACTAGTAACCACCAGTTTCCCAAAAGTGTTCATTTAAATTTTTTTAGATAAAGAGATCCAGGGAAGATAGGTAACAAAATGCTGGTGTTGAATATATCATGAAGGCCTGAATAAGGAGGCAGTCTTATATGTGTTTCCACATTTCTCCATACTAAATAAAAATATGTAAGAAGGCACTCACTCTTTCAAGGCTTACATACTATTTATATGCCATATTATTTACAGCATGAGCCCTGTGTCTCTATGTACAGATTGTATTTCAGCAGCCAACAATCAGAGTCTCTACATAAATCAACTGAAGAAGGCATGACAAATGACTTTGACAAATATTAAAATACATCTCCAAATACAGCTGTTCTTGGAGAGTATCTGACTACAGACTTGGGGAGTAGTTCCCATTGCCATGAGTACGATGGTGTCTTGGCATCCTATAATTAGAACTGTGCCTTGGCTTCCCATAACTCTGCCCTAGCCCAGGTGCCTTCTGTTATGCTAACATGACTCAAGAAGTAATACAAGCATAAAGAAAAAGAACATGTACAGCGATGCATGAGTTCGGACTCATAATTATTCCTGGACCTCTTCGATCAAATCTGTGTTCATTAGTGGTAAGGAGACATGAATACAGAACACCAAAGAAACAAGTCAGTAAACCCCAAACCCAAGACTACAAAATCATATACTAACACCACTCAATGTGAACTGGAGAAGTACGAGCTTCCTCAACGTACTTAGGAGCCAGGAATCATCATTAGTGAAGGCATTTAAAAATTTTCCTTCCTTTCAAGTTCTGTATCACATTCTTACTTATTTATGTTTGATATTTAGAAGCATTTAAAGGGTGGGGGAGAGACTAAGCAGAAGGAAGAAAAATAAAAAACCAAGGAAGAGATTTAAAGAAAAACATAGACACCAGAAAAACCACAGAAAGAAATAAAAAGTCCTCTCAAATGGAATTCACATAGCTGTTTTTTAATTTTCAAAAGAGGCTAAATGAAGAAAATGCTGTAATTACCCCAGCCTTGCCCTCCTTTCAGTCTTGTCATGTAGTGGGCATGGCAAACACATGGTGTCTGTTTTGTTAGGTCATTCCCTTCTGATATAGTGTTGGAGTTTATTACTACCAATGCACTTTAAGTATTTCCAGGGTCAACTTGGACACCCATGCAGACAAGACCTCTGCTAGACTAAATAACCCTGGAGAAAAAGAATTCAAACAATACACCTGTTCCTCTGGAATGAAGTGGCTTAAGTCAGTGCAGAACAGACTGGATGTCACTCTTTTGGTCAAAAGCCTTTGTGCATAGTACCACAGATTACTGAAGAGCAGAATTATAAGCATGCTATTCATAACGTAAGAGCCTTTCCAGTCTATGAAAGTGCAGCTAACAGAAGTAGAAAATACAATATGCAGCTACTCACATCATAGTTCTTAAAACTATAGAAACTACCACCACTAACTTCAAGGTGTAGTAAGCATTGTTCTAGAAATACAAAGTCAGTACATAATGAGCCTATAGCTATTGATAATGAATGCAAATATAGGGTGTTATCAGCTAGCCTCAAAGTCACCAATGTAGGTCCTCTAATACTATTTTGAGGCCATTATCAGAAACAAGCCTGATTTTAAAGAACACTCTGAGGAGAAAAATCTCCCATCTTTAAAGAAATGCATTGCACCTTCAATCAGGTAGGACAGGGCAAAAGGACTCTCTGCTGGCAGTCACATCATCCCTCTGACATGTGAAAGAACTCTTAGTCACCTCCATCAAGTCCTGAATATCAAATCTGTGTGCATGGCCAATTGGTTCATAATGTTGTTTCATTATATCTTAGATATTGCATCTGGGACCTAGTAAATTTGACACAGAGTTTACTTCAGAAGAGGCAGGTAATATGATTGTTTTAAGAGTACAGCCTTTGGAGTCAGAGAACCAGCCATAGCACTTACTGCCTCATGGACAGGTTATGGTCCCCAGGACTCTGCTTCCTCAGGTTAATAATGCCTACTAACACATTATCATGAGACTTGAGGACAGGAAAAATAATATGCCAAATTCATGGTATAAATCTGTTCAAGGCCAGCTGCTATTATTGCATGTGGTATTGTGTATTCAATGAAAAAACACTTTAAATGTTTTTATAGTTTATATAATCAGACAAAGCATATTCAAATCGATCAACAATAAATATATTCTTAAACTGATAAAACGTTAACCTTAAGACCCTAAAATAAAATCATTGCTTAGGGAGATAAATAATTAGATGAAAACAATTACACACATATATTTACAATTACAAAACTAACTGAGCAAAATGTGAATTAGTATTTCTAGGTGATGAGATTAAATGTAATTTTTATTGTCTGCCTTTTGTTTATCATTTTCAAAATTTGTACATTTTCAGTTTTCAGGCTATTATCTCAAGCAGAGCAGATAATTTCAGGATCATCTCTGTCCTTGGGAGGAAGAAACCTCTTACGTTTTACAACTCCTTCTAAGCATTCTCCCAATTCCTTGACTAAGGGCAGCTTTAAAGCCTCTTTTTCTCTTGCCCAATGAGGAAAAAAACAGGAATCTAACGTGCCCACTTTTTTCAGGTTTATATACACAAACTAGCTTTTAAATAATCCAGTTAAAATCAAACTAGTTATCTTAAAACAATAATCTCTTCAGATTCAGCTAGCACTTTTTTCATTAAATCAGACTTTAAACTTCAGGTTGTTCCCCCAAAACAGTTTTACTTGTTCACAACATCCATGCAGACAGATCAAGGTGGTCCCTGTATATGATGCAGCTCATAGAATTTGGCAGGTATCCAAGATACATGCTCAGTACATGCAGGTGTCAATCAAAGCTATCATTCATGCTCAATTCCCTTCCAGGTAAATGGATCTACCCAAAACATGCTTTGATTACTGGTCATACTCTTTGGCCAGGACTTTAAGTCACATCTAGATTTTAAGATTTATTTTTATTGGTTTTTGACAGACAGAGAGACAGATAGAGACAGAGAGAAGGGGGAGGGCCCAGAACAGTCTCCACAGTTGACAGCATTAGTTTTCCATATAGTTTCACTCCACACTTGGGCGCGGGGCTGCGCAGGGCAGGAACTGGGCCGGGGGCTCCCACATAGGCCCCGGCAAGAACTGAACTGGGGGGCACACCACAGGGCCGGAGCCGGGATTCGATCCCTGGTCTTCGGGGCTGCAAAAGTGAGCACTTAACCCGCTGAGCCATGCCAGCTTCCCTACACATCTGGATTTTAGACCACATGATATTTACCAATATGTTACAGGAGAGCAAATCTCATCTCTGTTTGATCTTAAATGTCATCACAATAAGGAGGGATAAATGTCTGGAACAACATACACCAAGACCCACCAAAGAGGCAAGCAATGTGCTAAATACTATAAGAGGAGAGTAAAACAGAAGCAAAGCAGACTCATTTTAAGGATCTTAATTGGTTCTGTTCTTTTCTTTTACTTGTTTTCTAGGGATTTAAATAATCTCTTAAATGAAACAAAGTTATAGTCTGCCACATTAAAAGTAAAAGTACTAAGATGAGGTTTATAATGCACAGGACATAGAACATGCTCGATCCTACTGGCTGGTTACCCATAGTGATAAAACCTCCAAAAGGTAGCAAACATTTTAAAGCTATTAAGACCTAGTGTCTGCCAAAGGAAAGTGATGGCTCTGAGCAAATAAAAAGATCATTAACCCCAGACTTAATAACCATTCATTTACCTAACAATATTTTGCAGTTGATATTATTAAATTTTTACTTTGTAAAGACACAGTATCTCAAAGGGAAATAAAAAAAAGGTTCTTGATCAAATAAATTTGAGAAATAGTTAAAAACCACCAAGTACTTGAGCACATCAAAGACTGGAATGTTCTAAGGCTTCAGTGGTCGGCAAACTGCGGCTTGCGAGCTGCAGTTTGCCGACCACTGTAATAAGCAAAGTTTAATATAACATTTCTCAACTTTAACCACGAAACCCCTTTCTTGGCCTTACACTTTACATCTGTGATGGTTAGATTTAACAGTAGCCTGATATTCAATTAAACATTGGTCTTGATGTTGCTGTAAAGGTATTTTGTAGATCTCTTTAACATCTACAGTTAGATAACATTAAGTATAGGAGATTATTCATCATAATGTGGGTAGGCTTTACCCAATCAGTTGAAAAGCCTAAAACAAGGTTTTCCTGAGGAAAAAGAAATTAAGCCTCAAGATTATAGAATCAGTCTGCCTGCATGCCTTACAGATTTCAAGCCTGCCAGCATCCACATCACATAAAACAATTCTTGGAATATTTAAATACACAGTATCTATTTATTTAAATAAATAATATCTATTTGTTTAAATAAATAATACCTATGTATTTAAATAAATAAACGTGTGTCTATTTATTACTTTTTCTTTTCTTTTTTTTAAACTGGTCTGTTTCTTTGGTAGAAATATGACTGATAAAACATCCCCCCAAAATTAACATTTCACATAAATTTATTTAGGAAACACACTAAATCCCTATCTTCTACAGTAGTAAAATCTGATCTTTCATAGCATAACTATAATCAGATACCAGGAACTATATGCTGGAGCCCCACTTAATTTAGGGCTATAAGTATTGCTAGTTTCCTACCAGCACCCACACCCACACCCAGTTGGAATTGTCAAAGTCCTAAAAGTGGACCCTGACTGGCATAAACCTCACACTGGCATCTCTTTCCCTTTGTCTCCATGTCTTGTTCAGGTACGGTGGTAATGTAGGTCTAAGTCACTTAGTGCACTGACACCCCCCTGGCCACGCTGACTGGTTCTGCTTTATGAAATACTAGAAGGAAGTGAAGATCCCTAACAGTCTTGGGTGTTGATGGTTGGTTGCCAACATCGGGACTCAAACTGCTGCATTTTGTAACCATGAGGATAAAGATGACACACCGAGAAAGGCAAACTTGAAGGAAATGCAGAAAAATAAACATGTAGTCCAAATCAAAACACATGCAAACCCTGAATAACCTCTGGACTTCAATAGTGAGGTCTGGGGTTTGATTCCTGGCCATGGCTTGTGCAAATCCCATATGCTAAACTGCAGCGCAACTGGTAATCACCAAGGTGGCTCCATGGAGTAGGTCCTCGCCTCCCATGCGGGAGGCCCCAAGTTGGGCTCCCACCACATGCAGCCCCACATCCACCTGTATGGAATGAAACCATGTCACAGCTAATGATGTGCAACTGTGGACACTGCTCTAGGCCCTTCCCCTTCTCTCTCATCTTCTCTCAAACAATAAATCTTTTTTAAAAAAAGGGGGGGATGGGGGAATATAGAAAGCCTTGCTTGTGGACAGATGGACTGGGCAGGGCATCAGAAGAAAAAACGAGTTTGCTAAATGATTAGGCCAAGACATGCTTCATGCTATTCAACTGTTCTGAGCATATGTAAGAATCTGTGTGTGTGGATGAGCCTAAAGCATCAGGGCTCCTTAACATCTTTGAGAATTTGATCAGAGCTATTATCACTTTCCTCCAAAAAATTTTTTACACACATAAAATTTAGCTTTCAGTTTCAGGAGCTTCATGTAGTCCTAAAACACAGGCAGAGGGATATATAAATTGAAGTTAGGAATCCCTGCTCTTCATGGTGGCAGGAAAAACTGTCAACACTGATTCTGTTTACAAATAGATATAGAAGAATAAAACTAAACACATGTTTGGCTGAACACAGGTTATATAAATTACGGTTACTTGTGAGAACCGTTACTACTGGGGCTGATAACACTGCTTTGGGATTATGATGTACACACAGAATACAGTGTTGTGGAAAGTCTTACTTATATCAGTGAACTTTGTCCACGAATGCTCAGCATTTCACGGCACACAGAGCATGATCATCTTACCACTTTCAAAAAGGCAAGAGGAAATTTTTTATCAACAGGCTCATAGACAGTTGAGAGGTTTAAAAAGTGATATCAGAGAATCAGTTTGGAGGTGAAGGTCAAGTGGAATTCTACTGTCACTTTTTAATGGGATTATGAAGATAAAAACCAGATGGAAGGAGCCAAAGTAGACATTGTTTGGGAGAAATAAGGAAACGGCAGTGCTGATGCATATCAGGCAAAGTAGACCAAGAAAGGAAGGAAAAATCTGGTATTAACTGTTACTAGTATATGCATTCTTCAACATAAGCTTAGAATATGCAGGTGAACATAAGGCAAAAATATAAGATGTTGTTGCAATTTCCTTGTTATTGATAATGAAAACTTCTATCTCTATCAACAATAAATAAAAATAGTTTTTCTTATCAGTTAAAGGAATTGGAAATCAACTTATTGGCCCATCACTATAGTCAGCAAAATTGTTGGTGTATGGAAGGTAAGAATATTTATTTAATGCAAATCAGGTTCTCATATCATTAATTAAAATTAAGAATAAATAACTAGTATATGTCTCTTATAAATAATTTTGGAATCAATAGTACCCCAGCCATAAGAAAACAAGCTTGGGGGATGCCAGAATAACTCAGCAGTTGAGAGCTTGCTTTGCAACTGTGAGGTCTGGGGATCGAATCCTGGTCCCAGCCTGTGCAAACGCATATGCTGAACTGCGGCAACACTGGTTAACTGCCAAGACGGAGGCAAAGTTTCTCGCATCCCATGGGAGAGGCCCAGGTTTGGTTCCCACCCTGTGTGGCCCCACATCCACCTGTGTGGAATGAAACAATGTCACAGCCAATGATGTACAACTATGGAGACTGCTCTAGGCCCTATCCCCTTCTCTTTCTCCCTCTCTCTCCCCTCTTCTCTCTCTCTCTCTCTCTCTCTGTCTCTCTCTCTCTCTCTGTCTCTCTCTCTCTCCCTCTCTCCCTCTCTCCCTCTCTCTCTCTCTCTCTCTCTCTCTCTCTCTCTCTCACACACACACACACACACACACACACACACACACACACACCTTCTCTTAAACCATAAAATAAATCTTTAAAAATAAATGAATAAATAAGCTTGGTCTCATGACATGTGCGGGCATGATTTTTCCAGCTCCTAAGTTCTGCTAAATATTGAAGTAATACATTTACCAATCTGCTCAAATGTTCAATTTTCCTAGAGTCAGGAAGAACAAACAAAAGACTATTCATTTTATGTTACATTTTAATATAAATAGCCTTTTAGAAGTGGGTGGGGACTTGCATATTTGAAGTGAGTTGTATAAGAATAACAATCTCAGCCCCCAAATTACTCATAAACAAAAGCAAAATGCACTCTCTAACATGCATGCTAGGATTCTTAAATATAATTGTAATACATTTAGGGACAAAGATTTTTTACAAGGTGAACAAAACAATGTCTAAAATGTAAAATAAATCAAGTATAACATATTTTCCAACATTTATTTAATAGTTTTTGTGGCACTGTAATTTTTAAGACTACATCTTTTGCTCCCGCGCGCGCGCGCACACACACACACACACACACACACACACACACACACACAAGTAAATATACCATACAAGGTAGAAAATAGTGCAAATTTTAAAGTAACAATCTTTCACACCTTTTTAGAGATAAGAAATTTTGTATCCTGAAGTAATGTAGAAAAATTTTAGGAGGAAGAGCCAGGATTGTTTTAAGCCTAGGTTTCCGCAAATGGCATTTGTGATGAAAGGAAGTGTGTCACAGAGTCAAAGTGCAGAAGAGCAAGGCTCTGGTCCCATTTTTAGTATTGATGATCTTTGCAGTGCTAGGAAAGGCATGTGTCCTCTCTGTACGTAGGTTTCCTCACCTCTATAAAGCACACTGGACTGGTTGCCTTTCAAGTGCGATCCACTCTACATTCCGGGAAATGAGTCAGAATCTTAAGGATGATGTACGAACTTTAGTCACACAGATACAGTCACAAGATACAATCATAATGTATTTGGTGTGTTTACAATGGAAAGGTTGACATACTCCCAGCAGCGTCCTTTTTTGAGCACAGGAGAGAGCTATTATCTGTGCATTTCCCCACATCTCTCCTCTCCTCGTGGAGCTCTAATACACTTCGTTGTCTAAGCACAAGTCAGTGACAGCTTCCTCTACCAGATTCAGAATTTCTTCTTGTCTGGTGCATTTCTTGTTGCATGATTTATGATGTCAGTATATTTTTACAAGAAGTTTGGAAAATGACTTAAGAAGTTCCATCATTTCATATACATATAAGAATTTATTAGTGATAAAATAATCTCTCACAAATCTTCCTTACAGAAGAAACACAGCAGGACATGTTGGACACCAGCAGCGGCCCAGGCACCTGTGGCCACTTCTCAGTTTTCCCTGTCTGACGCTCTCGAGGCCAGCACAAGATGAAGAAAGGCCACCCAAGAGGAGCTGCCCATCTGCAACCAGCTGTTAGGGGACCCACGTCAAGAAAATTTCTATCAAGGAGAACACTGCTGCAGGGAAGTAAACACATGTGAATATCCTTAAACAAGTCTGCAAGGATTGGGAAGTGGTTCCTGAACCTGTTGCTAGATGATGCAATGTTCAAAGTATCCAAGGTGAATTTCAGAAACTGACAACATCTCAGAAAAGTGGTAGGAATGTTCTTCAGATGATGTATAAGAAACCTAAACGATGGTCTTTTCCTTCCAATCATATGTCTGTCTCAGTTGAATATGAGGTCAGCTTGACTCTCCCAACAGCAAGCTCAAAGATGCAGAGAAACCTGTATAATTCCTTGAATGATCTGTGACAGGTATATTTTTGCATCTAATTTGTATGAATCTGACTGCATGAATAAAACATAGTGGACAATTTGTCAAAACTGGAATGATTGGATAAATAACTAGTTTGGCCAAAGCCTTGAAATGGACGGAGTCATTTATCTTTGAGAAATACTGGAGTAGAATATATTTACAGGAAAGAAATGAAGAACAAGGCATTCTTCTTGAATATTTAGGTACGCTTCACTATAAGCGTGAAAACTGGCTTCTGCATAGAACACTGGCTCCTGCATAGAACACTGGCTCCTGCATAGAAAAGCAACTTTAATCATCTACAAGAAGTGCCTATCTTAACACTGGATGTTAATGAAGACTTTAGAGACAAATACCAGAGTCTAGTTGAAAGGGTCAAAGAATTATTAAACACTTTGTGATCTTGCTGAAGACTATGGTGAAATGATTCCACATACTTCAGCTTTGTGTATTTTTGCAGCTCCATATTCATATTGGGGCTCTCTAGAAAACGCAAGTTTTTAATTATTTTTGTACCAAGAAAAAAATAGTTGTTGGTGAATCCTATACAAAAGTTAGTGACAAGTTTCTTTCCTTCCTTCTTTCCTTTTTTTTCTTTCCTTCCTTCCTTCCTTCCTTCCTTCCTTCCTTCCTTCCTTCCTTCCTTCCTCCCTCCCTCCCTCCCTCCCTCCCTCCCTCTCTCTCTCTCTCCTCTCTCTTTCTTCTTTCTTTTTGGTTTTTATCAAAGATATTTAATTATCTCTCACAACAAAACTCCCCAGGTAAATGGTTCCACAAGTTTAGTGGTTAAACTACATCACAAAGGACTCACCCTCCTTCTGTCTGTCCCCCCTGTTATCCTCCTCAGCAGGCTGGCTTTCCCCCCTGGTGCTTCTCATCTCACTGGTGACCAGTTTCTTAACTGGGAACTTGAATGTGACATAGCAAATGGTCACATGTCCTTTATAAATTTGTGCAGAAAGTTAAAAGTGGAATTTAAGGCATCTCTCAAAAAAAGATTAAGATGTTTTATTTTAAGTACTTTTGGTCAAGTACCTTCCCTTCCAGCTTGATTTATGTAGCAGATAAGACCAGGCTTAGCATTTAATCGCTTCACTGATATTTATTAGTGTGTCTATAACACATTGATAGAGGAGCAGGTTAGACTTTGTTCCAAGTTTGTAATGGCAAAAGCGATCAGAAATCATTTTAGCTTTTTCCTGCTTCTGTTTCTACATCTGTGCTATGGATGAAACTTCATCTTCTTGCATGGGATTTTGGATGATTAAAGAGGAAATGTTTCTGTACTTAAAAGATAACTAAAAGCCATTACATGAGTAAAAGATCTGATTTATATGGAGCTTAAAATGACTACCTGCTTTATCCCTTTTCAGATCATTCTTTTAAAATGGAATATTACTACTATAGTTAAAATTTTGGTTTAGGGGAAGCAGGGATGGCTCCATGGGTTAAGCGCTCACTTTGCAGCCCTGGGGACCAAAGATGGAACCCGGCCCCAGCCCCGGCCCATGCGGACCCATATCCTGAGCTGGGGAGTGCCCCCAGTTCGATGGGCAGACCCATATGCTGAGCTGGGGAGTGCCCCCAGTTCGGTTCTCACTGGGGTGAGACCCCGGCCCAGTTCCTGTCCTGTGCAGCTCCTCCCCCACCTGTGGAATGAAACTATGTGGAAAGACCAATGATGTACAATTGTGGAGACTACTCTGGGCACTCCCTCTTCTTTCTGTCTCTGCATATCTCTCTCTCTCTCTCTCTGTCAAAAACAATAAAAAATAAATCTTAAAAAAAAAATTTGGTTTAAAGTATGATATTATCTTTAAATCATTTGAGGTGGAAGTCCAGTTTTCCCTATATTTCTTCTCATTTTTATACGTAAAACATTAGTGGAAGATAGTAAAGGATAAGTTTTTTCATTTTATTCTTTATTGACTCTGCACTGGGAATGAGTATTCTCTTATTACCTTTATACTTTGTGAGGAGTCAAAAAAGAAACTGGGGGAAGCTGGGATGGCTCAGTGAGTTAAACGTTCACTTTGTAGCCCTGGGGACTGAGGATCAAATCCCGTGTGGACCCATATGCTGAACTGGGGAGTGCCCCCAGTTCAGTTCTCACCAGGGTGAGACCCCGGCCCATTTCCTGCCCTGTGCAGCCCCACACCCACCTGTGGAAAAACCAATGATGTGCAACTATGGAGACTGTCCTGGGCCCTCCCCCTTCTCTCTGTCTGTGTAACTTTCTCTCATTCTCTCTCTCTCTGTCAAAAACAATAAAAATAAATCTCTAAAAAAGAAAGAAAGAAACTGAAGTCAAGGTAGATTATGTTCTTAGCAGTTTAGTTCATTTAGCTCTAGCTGTTATTTTCTGCTTCATCCTGCTTTCCCCACTGTCTGGATTAATTAGGCACCCTGCTAAATCAAAGCCACACCTTTCTTCCTTGAGAACATCGTGATTATTCTTTGCTTTATAGTTTGCTTTGTTCTTTGTAGGGTTATACCTTAAGTTTTATTCCTCTTCTTTTAAGAGAAATTGCTGATAAAAATGATCTTGCTTTACATATTGTATATCTTGAAAGCATTATCATTTTTGAATATATATTGGGAAATATATATTAATAAAGTTGTAATTTTAAAAAATTTGCATGGATTTAATTCTGTATTTTATAAGTTAGTTATATAAAAAAAAACTACAAATAATATATGTAGGAAGTAGAACTTAATCACCCTCCTTCCCAAGAGCGGGTTAGACTTGGTGACAGTTTCAAAGATTAGACAGAGCAGGGAATGGGACAAATAGTAACTATACAATGGAGAATTTTGGCAGACGCCACTGTGACCAAATGATGAAGCAGTTATTGTCACTGGTGATACTATGTGGTATCATGTACCCTTGATGGGACAAGAAGGGCACTTCACTTCTGTGGTAGTCTTTCTAAAAACTCGTAACCAGCTAATCATGTAGAAAACAATAGGCAAACCCATTCTACAGGATACCTGGCTAGTACTCCTTGAGATTATCAAGGTCAAGAAAAACAAGGACTGAGAAACCATACCACATTAGAGAAGGCAGGGAAAACATGACAACTAAATGCAATGTCGTTGCCAGGATTGGATTCTGGAAGAGAAAGAACACATCAATGGAAAAGCTGGTGAAATCCAAATAAAGCGTTGAGTTAATAGTAAAAAAATAATAATTACTATCATTCAAATAAAAAATCTCATGCAGTGTGTGCACAGCCTTTTTGCTTAATACAGCCACAGAATTTATCTTTCTTACATCTTTGCAATAATCCTGTGAGAAAGGCACTAGTATTTTCATTCTACAGATGAGGAAGTGAAGCGCCTCACTTGTTTAAAAGTTTAACAATAGACAGCTAATAGGTACCGGAGTTGAAAGGTATTTTTATGCCACTATAGTTGCCACTGGAGGTTCTATTAATAGCTATTAGAGTCATGGGTTCATTGTGTATGGCCTGCAATCCCACATTTTATTCTCAGCGCCAGCAGCCAACACCTTTACAGAATCTTGGAGTCAGAAGACATCTTGAAAGACTGAAATACCCAATCATTTACAATGCCTCCTCCGCTACAGAAAACCAACCCAGAATTAACCCCCTTACCTGAATGACACTCACATAAGTCCCGGCCTCAGTCATCTGGTCTCTCTGTTTTCCCCTTTTTCCAGGCCATACCTGCCTCATTAACACCTTCCTCAAGGTTTACTAGCTTGTTTTCTTAAGTGCTGAAAAGAAATACCTTCATCAGAAGCAAGACTACGACCACTAATAGCTACCAACAAACATATCATAAAACCTGAAATCCAACTTTATTTTACCATTTGGGAACCAAGTTAGAAAAATACATTTTTTAAGTATGGCTAAAAGTGACATCAGTTAATACAAGAAGTCTCTTTTGGCCATATGTTTTTCTTTATCAGTGTACACAGACGATATACTGCTTTAAAACACTTCTTATTATATGGTTTGTTTTGGGTTTTTTGTGTGTTTTTTTGTTTTTGTTTTGTTTTTTTACATCTTTAAATGATTTTTAGGCCTCTATTCTTTATTTCTGAATCACATCAAGTTGCAATGATTCTGGGTCTGGTTATTTAACTTCCTAGTGAAGAATGTATTATCTTGAATAAAATTAATATTTATGACAAAGTTATAAAACAAATAAGATCTCAGTGCTACAAAATAATCAATATTTTCTAATTTTAAAGATTTATTTTTATTGTTTTTTTGACAGAGAGAGACAGAGAAAAGGGGGAGGGCCCAGACCAGTCTCCATAGTTGACAGCATTAGTTTTCCAGATAGTTTCACTCCACAGGTGGGCGCAGGGCTGCGCAGGGCAGGAACTGGGCCTGGAGCCTCCTGCATGGGCCCCGGCAAGAACTGAACTGGGGGCAAATTTTCTAATTTTAACACCCTTCTTACAACCAAAGCAAACTGTAGAAGTTATACAGAAAGACCCACCGGGAGCAATTGTTTTAAATAATTCCCACTGTCCTCTTGTCTGCAGATATGGAAAACCTTAAGGTTATAACACCACACATTCGTTTTGGAATGTGAAATATGAACAACAGTAGTCAAATAGTTACAAGTATTAAGATCTCTTTTCTTGGATTGCCTCATGCTAATGCAAAGCCATGCAGCAAACATCCACATGTCAGTGTTGTGTTAGCTATTCATTAACTTGAGAATCATGAGCCTTATTGCCAAGAATTTACCATTTAAGATAGTAAATTGACACCAATCATCAGAGAAGGCCACCAAGTGCTAAAGAAACACGGCACAGGTTACCAAATTCAACAAGACCAAGTAAACTGGCCCTCAACTAGTCCCAGGTTTTTCAAGGCTGGAAATAGCATTTGGAATAAGCAGGTGAAAATGTGGCCAGAGACCCAGGAAAATCCTGGGTTCTTGGTCCTGAGAGAGGTGCCCATGTGACGACATTTGTGCCAGAATGCAGATCCAAATCCTGATGGAAACATATGATATTCAAGATGGGCCAAGTTTTATTTTTTTAATAGCCGAGCTTCCAGTTGGCAACCAAAAAAATCCTGTGCCAGCTGCTGAGGAAATAATGTGCTGTGAGCTGGCAGGCACTGGTGCTTGGAAAGCCAACAGGTATGAATGCACAGTGGATACCAAGGTGCTAGTGCCTGGAAGGCAGAGGAGCGGGAGGGGAGTGTGACCACAGAAGAAGTGTCCCAGCCTCAGGCCCAGCAAGGTAGCACTGTGCTGGGGGAGCCTTTTTGTAATTAATTAATTAGGAAGAAAGATGAAAACTCAGAGTCAGCTCCAGCCATCCTGGATAAACCAAATGTTGGGACTGTACTCTCTGTGAAGTAGGTCTCAGTACTACATCCCCCAACATCTGGCTGAAGAACAATGGTGGGCATCCGGGAACATAGAAAGCACATGACTTTCCTCACACTGCTTGCATAGGTGAACTCAGGTTAGCTTTTGAACCTAGCAAGCAGATTCCCAGGTTATAACTGAAGTCAGACAGATATCACAGCGGGGAAGAAGGGCATAAGGATGTCTTAGCTCGGCCTGGCATGACGAAGTGTCAGAGACTGGGGGCGCTTAAAAAACAGAAATGGCTTTTCTCACAGTTCCGGAAGGTGGAAGTTCAAGATCAGGGGCCAGCATGGTTCTGTTCTGGTGAGCGCTCTCTTCCTGACTTACAGACCGCTGTCTTACTGCTATTTCCTCAGGAGAGAGACAGAGACAGAAAGAGAACACACTCTGTTGACTCTTCTTCTAAGGGCGCAGATTCCATCATGAGGGCCCTTCTTCATGACCTCATCTAACCCTAATTTCCTTCCAACCCCATCTCCAGACCCCATCCCACTGGAGGCTAGGGCTTCCACATAAGACTTCGGAGGAGGACACAAATATCCATGTCATAAGAATGGGAGATACAAGGAAAGTGAGAGGGTGCTGGTCTCTAGTGCGACACGGGGAATATGGAGAAAGGAGGCAGGGACAGAGATGCTTATGGGTGGAGATGTGACTGGACTCAGAAAACAAGAAGTGAACCTGGGTGGAGAGTGGCCTTCCTTCTGTCCTTCAGCCCTGGCTCTGCCTCTCTCCTTCCTCACACAGCTTTTCTTTAACCATACTCCCCTTAAGTCAAGGGCTGTTTTAATTTATAGTAGAAAATTAGACAACTCAATAGATGGTTTGTAAATAACATCTTCAAACAAAGACAAACTCAGAGCAGACCATTAGGTTCTCACTTTCATGATCTCCTGAGCTCTTCCCCACTGTGGTCAGGCAAGGCATATGTCACAGGACATGGCTAATAGATTACATAGTCACAAACAAATAATAAGTCAAGCATTTCAAAAAAAGAACGATCCCTTTCAAAATTAGAACTACAGGACTGGGGAAAGTTAGGAAACATCCCTTCTTGCTAAATTCTGCTCTAGATATCCGTAACTATTACCAGGATTTGTATGGTCCACTAAAGGAAGTAAAAATGAGCAAACAGAATATGTTTCTAAAAAGAGATGACACATTTAAAAAGCACAAAATAAGAACAAAATCATTCAAGGATCTTTTCACACATTTACAAAGCTTAGAGCCCCATTTGTTCCAATAGTTGTTCTGTTTCTTAAATACAGTAAAGAGCTTAGGTGATCATCCAGACAATTCAATCAGAAGAGCAGACAAGTACTTGTAGCTACAAGAGACCATGGAGGTAAATGATCAATGACAGAATTCAAACTATTCCCAACCATTCAGAGACCTTTAAGAGAGAGTAGACTGATGAAAGAGGCCCCTGGGTTCTGAAGGACTTCCAATTGCAGAATCCCTGCTGATACAACTGATTCCCACAACAAATATTTACTCCGCACTGCATGTCAGGTGTTGCTCTAGGTGCTGGGGAAACAACCATGAACAAGAGACAGAGGCATGGCCCCTAACAGCTTCCGTTCCAAACAGAGGGCCACAGGCCCTGAATAAGTAAGTTCAGAGTGTGCTGATTTAGCAGAGGGCTGAGTAGGGGGAAAACCCTGAAAAAAGAGAGATTTAAGTCCTGTTTGTTTTTCGGCAGCTGCTCATCTAACATTTATTCATTTACTCGCTAGCCCACAGGTAGTTGTTAAGCATGTGTGAGGGACAGGCAGTAGGCTAAGGAATAAACTCAGTAAAGGGGATAAAAGACGGATAAAAGACGAGTTCCTCTGTCCACAGAGCATTTGCCCGTAAGACAGTAAGCATCAGAAATGGTCTGAGAGTAGGGAGTGGGAGACACTTTCTGCCTTGCAGGTAAGACTTAGAAAAACAATAGCATTTCAGTCCACGAGAGTTTCATGCATAACAACACAAAGATAAGCTCAAGAGACCCTTGAGACCAAGGCAAGTAGAACGGAAAGAGAACAAGCACCGGAGTCTGACAAATCTGAACTTGACCCCCAGCTCTGCTCCCATCTCCAGCTGTGCAAGTGCGGCTTGTCCATTCTGACCCTCAGCTTCCTCATCTGAAAAATGGGGCTGATGATGAGCACCTTGTTTTATTACTGAAATAATTAGCAAGACACAGATGACAATAAAACCACAATACCAAGCTCCTGGTAAACACTCCACGCGGGGACTCACAAGCAGTGAGGAATGGGTCTGGCAGGCAAGTTGGGGTCAGAATGCTATAAGGGCTACGTAAACTGGACTTAGTATTCCCCCTATTAGATACCCAATTCCGAATCATTATCCCCCGTCTCCCACTTTGCACCCTGTCTGGGGAATATTAAACTTATTTGCCAGCTATGGAACGAAGCGATTTTATATACTGATGTGATCTCACTTCATCGTCATTGCAGCCTTGGGAAGGATATTCTACTACCATGATCTTCATTTTACAAATGAGGCTGAGTGAAGTTCAATGTTATGCCCAAAGGGACACAGCCGTCAAGCAGCAATTTTAGCCTGCCTATTTTTCTGCCAGCATCCCAGACCATCTAGCTGAGTTCTTCTCTGAGCCCCTGCCTTACTCAGTAGCTTTCTTCACCCGCAAGGACTCAACGGTCCCGAGTGGCTTGCTTGCTGCCCCAGCCTTGAAGTTCACTGCCTTGCCCTGCTGTCTCCCCTTGAGTTGTGGCTTCCTGAGGCTCTCTCACTCCCCTCCACTTCCTGCCAGCTCAAGCCAGGGCCAGCACTCTGCTACCCACTCCTGGCCAGGGCCAGAACCTCAACTGCTCCCTAGGGCCTGAGCTCAAACTTGACACTCCATTTCCTTAGTTTCTTGGGTGGTAAGCACATAATGTAATATATAGACAATGTAATGTAGACTTATACACCTGGAACCTGTGTAATTTTTACCAACCAATGTCACCCCAGTAAATTTAACAGTTAAAAATATATACATGAAAGAATTGTGTTGGTTTGCTATGGATTACCCTGATAATTTCCTCAGGTTTCCATTTCACTAATGTGTCATACATACACACAACAAGCTCTGTTTCCTGTGGTTTTAGTTCTTTTCCAGTTACCGGTTAGAGCTTCTCAAGAGTTTACCCCATTTAACATTTGCATTAGCTTAGGTGTTCACAATGAGGGGAAAAGAAGAGGAAAAACCCAGAGTCCTATAGGAGCCACCAATACATTTTACTCCCACAGGAAATCTTCAGAGGCCTACTATGACTGAACACTCTAAGCCAGGCTGATTCACTGAGTAATATATTTTGAACTTAGTCACATTTAATAACATAGTGTTATTTTCTCAGTGGTTGTCCTGACAGGGAGCTTTGAAAAGTATGTTAAGATTCATTTGAATGAATAGATAGCAATATATTTCCAACCTGTCAAAGACTAAACTTAGACTGATTAGTTGTCACAACTAAAGAACAACTTTGTATGTCCCAAATGGAAGGTTGTCGCTTACTAAGCTAAAGTAGTCACTAACTACCTGTCCCTCCAAGACAGTACAACAGGTAAGGCAGATCAAGATAAAAAATACAATGGAATGGAGAAGCCGGGATGGCTCAGTGGGTTAAGCGCTCACTTTGCAGCGCCGGGAACCAGGGATCGAATCCCGGCCCTGGCCCGTGCGGACCCATATGCTGAACTGGGAGCTCCCCCAGTTCAGTTCTCTCTCTGTCTCTGTATCTCTGTATCTCTCTGTCTCTGTATCTCTGTATCTCTCTCTCTCTCTCTCTCTCTCTCTCTCAAAAACAATAAAAAATAAAAATAAATAAATCTATGAAACTGGACAGAAAACAATGGTCCTGTCCCATTTAAAAAAAAAAAATACAATGGAATGTAAAATGCAAGCAAAGGCCCCTATTAAATGGTCCATAAGGACTTAACATAGAAAGAAATTATTCAAATACTGCATTGTAGGTAAAAATAAATGTGTGAACATAGTTACTACTCTCTGCTATTCTATACTTTTCTTTGTTCTAGTTTGTAATGTTAGTCAAATTCTATCTCTAATCGTGACATAAATCAAAGAAAGTACACTTTTTTTTTTTAAAGATTTATTTTTATTGTTTTGACAGACAGAGAGATACAGAGACAGAGAGAAGGGGGAGGGCCCAGAGCGATCTCCATAGTTGCACATCATTGGTTTTTCCACATAGTTTCATTCCACAGGTGGGCACAGGCTTCACAGGGCAGGAACTGGGCCGGGATCTCAACCCGGTGAGAACCGAACTGGGGGCACTCCCCAGTTCAGCATATGGGTCGGCACGTGCCGGGGCCAGGACTTGATCCTCGGTCCCCGGGGCTGCAAAATGAGCGCTTAACCCACTGAGCCATCCCAGCTTCCCCAGAAAGTGCACTTTTAACAAATAATGCTATTGCAAACTGGTAGAGAAAATAGTTAAGAACAGGTCATATCCATTATCTTCTTAGCAGACCCTTTCAATAAGAGGGTTGCTCAAAGTCTCACTTTTTTTTTTTTTACTTTTTAAGAAACATTTTTGTGCCTGGTTAATTTTTCAGCCATATCACCCTGAAGCATGACTTAAGAAGTAATTAGGTGATAAGAAATGCATTTGTTAACAGGGCTAAACTCAACATCCTGGCATTTATGCCCACACACTTCAAGCACTGCCCACCAAACTCTTCAGGCAAAAGCAGTCATCTGCCTAAGACAGCAGTGGTCAAAATCCACCACGAAATAAGCTAGGTATATTAAATTGAGGTTCTTGCAAAATAATATGAATTTTGAGTTCAACAACAAAGAAAAACAAAATTCATTTAACCCTCTGCTTGACGGGCAAGGTGTATTCCTTTTTTCTTTTTCTGATGTTTGTTTTTTGACATTTTTGGTGACAGTGGCAGTAAGTTCTTATCAAAACATTTCATCAGGTTATCTTAAAATGCATAACAAGTGCACATATGTACCCACTTCCCCTCTCTGCGCAAAGACAAACCTTGCAATATGATTTATTTTTTGTTTGCATTTTGATCTACAAATCTGCTTTTAAATCATTTTCATAAAGTAGAATGTTATTTACATATAATTCAAGAAGCCTATTCTGTATCTACTTATCATCCAACAAGATGTTTTGAGCACATGATCCTTTCTTTAAGTATACTTATGTACCTATAAATGCTATAATGTGCTACTGAAACAAAATGTAATATGCTTTAAAAACAATCCAAAAACAAAATGAAAAAGCAAAAATTAGGGGGAAACAAGAATCCTCTAATACAGTACTTTCTTACACATACACTGGATGTAGACATCCTATTTAGGAGATCTCTCCTCTAGACAAAATGTAAGTGACTGTCTTAGTTTATCACTAACGTCTATTCAAAATAAAAAAAGAACAATTATATTTTTTCAAGAGATTGTTGGGGAAGCTGGGATGGCTCAGAAGGTTAAGTGCTTGCTTTGCAGCCCAAGAGACCGAGGATAGAATTCTCGCTCCAGCCCAGGTGGACCCATAATGCTGAACTGGGGTGTGCCCCCAGTTCAGTTCTTGCCAGGGCCTATTCGGGAGGCTCCTGGCCCAGTTTCTGCCCTTTGCAGCTCCGTGCCCACCTGTGGAGTGGAACTATATGGAAAACTAATGTCAACTATGGAGACTGCTCTGGGTCCTCCCCCTTCTCTCTGTCTCTGTCTGTCTCCCTTTCTGTCAAAACAAAACAAAAACAAAAACTAAAACAAAAACAAAACAGAGAGATTGTTTATTTAATCTGAGCCACAGGGAAGCCGGGATGGCTCAGTGGGTGGCGCTCACTTTGAAGCCCCAGGGACCGAGGTTCGAATCCTCGGGCCCTGGCCCATGTAGATCCATATGCTTAACTGGGGAGTGCCCCCAGTTTGGTTCTCACTGCTCACTGGGATGAGACCCTGACCCAGTTCCTGCCCTTTGCAGCCCCGTGCCCACCTACGGAACAAAACTATGTGGAAAAGCCAATGATGTGCAACTATGGAGACTGTTCTGGGCCCTCCCCCTTCTCTCTGTCTCTGTATCTCTCTCTCTCTGTCTGTCAAAAACAATAAAAATAAATAAATCTTAAAAAAAAAATTAATCTGAGCCCCAATTTAAGGATTGGAATTAGTTCATTTGAAATACATGCATGGCAAAGAGAAGGATTACTCAACATGCAGATAATATATTAGAAAACAAAAAAAATTAATTAAAAATTTTCAGAGACTAATATTTTATCAATAGTTTTTAGCATATGATTTTGTAATTAATTGTCATTTCAAATGTAATAGAATCAATGTGAAATCTATTTAATGATTTTATATCAAATAAATTACCCTTCAATAAACAGTCTTTGGATATGAAAGCTGGACATGGTGTGGAAATTTAAGTTAAACACACTTCATGTAAAGCTTGTCCATTTTCAAAAACATGAATGACGAATGGAGCTCGCCAACATGCTACACAGGTAAGAATTGTAACTGTTACAGATTCAATAGATGTAGACCAAAGATGAGTAGGCATTTAAAGGTTATGCCAACCTTAAAAACTAATATCACGTTGACATTTTTTAAAAATGTAAGGGAGATTCAAGGTAGTTCCTTGCATAAATGAAGTCTTGGTATCATTTTAACCTGAAATTCTCATGTAACTGAGGAGGAGTAGCATTTTAGCTTGAAGGATCTAGGTGAGTAAGAACTCTACAAACCACGGGCTAAGGGCTGCTTGATTTTGTACAGTCTGCAACCTAATCGACTTTAAATTTTTAAATATTTTCTAAAAATAAAAATAAATAGAAAAAGAAAAATATAGTACTTTGTTATGTAAAAAGTACTGGTATATGAAGTTCAAATTTCACTGTCATAAATAAAGTTGTGTAGGACTGCAGCCACGTACATTTGTTTCTGTGTTGTCCATTGCTGTTTACACTGAACCATCACAGAGTTGAGAGTTGCCACAGAGAGCATGTGGCCCACAAAGCCTAAAATACTAACTGTCCGTCCCATTATGGCTTCTTTTTTTTTTTTAAATATATTTTTATTTATTTATTTATTTTTGACAGAGAGAGAGAGAGAGAGAGAGAGAGAGAGAGAGAGAGAGAGAGAGAGAGAACTGAACTGGAGGAGCTCCCAGTTCAGCATATGGTTCCACACGGGCCGGGGCCAGGATTCGATCCTCAGTCCCCGGCGCTGCAAAGTGAGCGCTTAACCCACTGAGCCATCCCGGCTTCCCCAACCATTATGGCTTCTTTATCAAGTTTAGGTAACTGATCTCAGTTCCCTCAATCCCACATTTGCCCTTTCTTATCTCATCATCAGCTATGAGGGTGTTCATTTGTTTTAACAAACATGGTAAGTTTTCTTTTATTCACCCCCCACCCCACCCCCCGTTTTATGAGTTAATGGCAAGTTCTGAGCTCCACAATGTCACCCTACGATATAGCCACTTTTATAGTCACCTTTTGATCTCATAATGGTACTTTCTTTTGTTTTCAAATGGACACAATCATTCTTTTTACATGCTCTCTTTGTTCTGACATCAACTTACCCTCCCAACTTTATCTGCCATGACAATGTTCATGCTTTGTAATGTTTGCAAAACAAAGTGTATATACTGCATGTTTCTGTTGGTTTTTGCCTTATCTTAGAATATATAATACTTCCCACTTGGTATGCCCTTAACTAAAGCTCTACCTGTTAAAATCCTGCCAAATTTCACCCCTCCCATGAAGACACCTCAATCGTGCCAGCTGGAATTATCACTACATCATAAGACTGCGGTAGTTCTATTATCTCGATCTCATATTAGTTTTAGTCATCTCATGTTAAAATTATTGTTGATTGTTGATGCATTATTAGTAGTAAACTATACATTTAGAGGTCAAATAGTGTTGTATGTATCCCATTCATTTATATTCTAGCCTGTGGCCCCACCACACACACACACACACACACACACACACACACACACACACACCACCCCAATATATATTGCCTAGTTCATACTCATTCAAAAAGTCAGACTTTAGGTGGCACAAAAGTATGAAACTAAATAACAAGAAATCAAAATATTAGAACATCATTCTCTTTTCAGTTATTTCTCAATGGTTCCAATTACATCAAGAAGAAAACCTCAATTTGTGATATTGTGGTTTTAACCCTGTTAATCTTTGATAATCTCCCTTTTTAACAAAGACAGAACAATCCTCAGGTTTACAGCCTTCAGCAGTCAAATATTTTTAGTAACAATTTAATAAAAATGCTTTGTTTAGATTGTCTTTAAAAAAATAATAATTTGCTTCTACTTATGGCATGAATACTGGTTTTTAATTTAGTCAAAATAAGCATTCTTTATAAGTAACTTTAGATCAACAAAAATGAGGTGACAAGTAAAACATATTAAGCAAATTACAGTACAGTGGTATGCACATATGACAAAAACCTTAATGGTGCTACATAGAAATGGGAGAAACATTTGGGTATAGCAGACCTTCAGTAAAGCCAAATAATTTTAATCCATCAACCTCCCTATTGTTAGCCATCTACGTAACTAAAAGAAAACCATGTAAAGGGCTTCAAACTTCTGAGACAGTGGTTCTTAACAGGAAAGTGGGGGTGGAAGACATCTGACAATGGCTAGAGTCATTTTTGGTTGTCACAACTAGGGGGTGGGGGCGGGAGGAGAGGTGCTACTGTTATCTAGTGGGTAGAGGGCAGGGACACTGCTCAACATCTTACAGAGTGCAGGAAAGGTCCACAACATAGAATTATCTGGCCTCAAATGTCTATGGTGCCAAGATTGAGAAATCCCTTCTCTAGAATAGAGAAAGCTCTAGCAACTACTCTCTGCCCGTCATTATAAAGCACCCTTGTCTAGCACTGCTCCTGTCCTTATTTGATCTCTACCACTGACAAGATAACTGAGAACCCCCTCCTCCTAACCCTTTCACTGTTTACATCCCCATACAAGTCTTGTTCTCCATTGGCAATTAGAATGTTAAAAAGGGAACTGTATTGAAGAGTCCAAGTCCTTTATGTGTTAATACTATGCTATCAACATTTAAATCTAAATTCCTAATTTATTCATTGGAGTAATGAAACGTTCAGATGATATTGCATTATCAAATAGAGAAAAAATAATTAAGGTAAAGATTAATATAATTTGAGCAAAGCTTTCAATCTAGCTGCTATTGATTTCATGTAAAGTTACTCTTTGGCCTGAATTATATGGTTCATTGACTCAATTAAATATATTTTGCACAGTAATTGTGACTTTAGAATTTTAAAAATTCAATATTTTAATTAGATATGTTAGTTTAAGCTAGTCAACCCCTGCTTAAAAAAAAAATTTCATTAACATAAAATTAAAACAACTAAAAATTGAAAGAGTTTACTTGGTTATCACGAAGTACTTCATTCTCAAATGTATTACTGCAAACACATAATCCACACATATATGTCTGAGGATAAAGTGTTTACAAGAGACTTCTTTGAAGCTATTCTGTGGTTTGTGCTTGCTCTCTCTCTCTCTGTCTGTCTGTCTGTCTGTCTGTCTGTCTCTCTCTCTCTCTCTCTCTCTCTCTCTCTCTTTTCCAAGTAAAGTTCTCCAGAACATTTTAGAAGCAGAAGGCACCTGTGTTTTCTTTATTCTTCAAATTAGGAGTTATTTTAAACCTTGCAGAAGTATTTAAATATGGAAAAATAAAGTGTTCTTAAAATAATGATTTTATCATAGTCTTCATTTAACTTTAAGGCTCTTTAAAATGAGTGCATTTCCAAATTTAATAATTATATGTATTAACTTCAGTGGCTGTGTAGCTGGGAGACATTTCACGCCTTCATTCCTTTAACTTCAAGTTGATTTGCTTCCTAATTCTGATGTGCTTGTGGTAAAACGATAGTGAAGTTGAAACCATCCCTTTCATTTCAGAGACACAGAGCATTCTGCTAACAGAAAGTAGCATTATTTTCAATACCTACAAGTGACAGAGGTGGCAGCTCATAGGCCCACCGTGAAGAAAGGAAACCAACCACTGAGTGAAATTAGGATCATGGTCACATAAATTTTAGGAAAGAATAAACCAGTCACAGGACCTCCCTTTCCCAGGGTCACTAGGACTGAGATCATCACATGGGGACCAAGAGTGACCGTATCTCAAAAAGGAAGGAAGCATGACCACTGTACCTGGCCCATTTCGTTATTGTTCACCCAGTCCCTTTAAAATCATTTGTTGAGTACCCACTGAGGACTGAGCACTGCGCTGGACAATGATGAGTACACAAGAGTGAACCAGAAAAATGCACGGTCTGCCTTATACAAGCAGTGTTCCCGAACGGAATCCAGGTAGCCCCAGTTTCTAGTCTCCCACTTGCAACCCCACTTTGCCCGTGAATCCTCTAGGGCCTGGGATAAGACTGAGGTGCACAGAGAACAAAAGAGGGACTCAACAGTTGTTTTTAATACTTAGTCAGGTAAAAAACATACCACTTGCAAGAGTAGTGTGGGTGGCAGGAGATCCGTAGACAGTAGTGTATGCCCTGGATAGACTGTGAGGCCCTAAAGGAGAGCAGGGTCGGGGGGGGGGGGCTGTAAGTTTGGGAGGGGGGGCATGGACATGAGAAGTACTGGCTAAGGGAAATAGGGAAAGGAGAAAGAGAGAATCTGGTTCCACCAGCCAGGAGCACTGGTTGGAGCCTCTCTGTTAGAAAATGCATCCTTTTCCTGTTTCTGTATAGGAAGCACTTGCTGGCTGTTACCTAGGAGCAGAGTTCTTAGCTACCAAGTGGATTACGCGACTACGCAGACCTCTGAACTCGTTCCCTCTACAGTGAAGGTGACCTGGTCCAGCCTCCTGCTCCCCTTAGTCATTCCAGGACAGAGCACCCAGCAGATCTTGGGGAGACACCAAAGTTTTTCGAAAATGTTTGAAAGGGAAAACCCAATAATGACTTGGAGACAAGCTAGGGGAGCTTCTCTCTATGAAGCTGTGCAAATGAAGACCACTGTATGGTACCAAATGGTCTGGAGGGCGTATTTCAAAGGACTCTGCCTCATGCTTTAACCCATTGTACACTAATTTATGGCCTAAAATGGCACTTTTCAAACTGACTTACAACCCATTAGCAGACTGTAAAATCACCTGGATTCAGCCATATTTTTTAATAAAATAGAATAAAACCAAGCAGAATAAAATAGGAGACTTAGAGTACATAGTTGATAATAAAAATAAACATTGATTTATGAAAAATGTTTCCATTTTAAAGATTTATTTTATTGTTTTTGACAGAGGCAGAGAGACAGAGAGAAGGGGGAGGGCCCAGAGCAGTCTCTATAATTGTACATCATCAGTTTTCAACATGGTTTTGTTCCACATGCAGGGGCCGCACAGGGCAGGAATTGGGCTGGGGGCCTCCTGTATGGGAGGCATGCCCCCTCAAGCCAGGGGTCAAACTGGGAGGTGAGAACTGAACTGGGGACCTCCCTCATGGGAAGCACACCCCAGTTCACCACATGGGTCCACAAGGGCTCGGGCCGGGAATCGATCCTCGGTCCCGGAATCGATCCTCGGTCCCCAGGGCTGCAAAGCAGTTTAACCCACTGAGCCATCCCAGCTTCCCCAAATGTTTCCATTTTAAACATACATACTGTTTTCATTTTATACACACATATGTCTCACTTGATGTTTGGTTCCTAAGAAATCATACATATAGAAAGAGGTCCTCCATAAATAAGCTTCAATAGGGTTTCCATATAAATGCAGTTTTTTAAACTGTGGATCAGATTGAGGGATTGAAAGTCAATAGCCTAAAGAAACTGCAGGTAGGTGGAATGGAGATTTTTTTTTTTAATTGATTTCAAAATAATTTAACATTCTTTTTCTTTTGTCTTAATTATTTATCATTTGCTTTCCCTGAATGTGTGTGTGTGTGTGGGGGGGGGATACATCTAGTTTTATTACAAACATTCTTTTGATCTTGTACAACAGACACAAAAAAAGGTGGGAAATCACTGAAAACAGGACATGTGTTTGGATACACAGCTCAGTCTCCACCACAAAGCAGGCCACGCCAAACCCTGTGCCTCCTTAAGCCAAACCACTGGACGGTCTGGACCAGACGCAGGCTCCCTTCTCCCTTGGGAAGGCCATTAAAATGCCAATTTCTGCCATCACTGGACAAAGGACCAACCACTCTCTAGGTCTAGGATATGGAGCTCTGAACAGAATCATGGCCAATTCATATTTTAAAGCAGAATTGAATTTGTTGGTGTATTATGATTTTTGTAAACATCTTGACCGACTATAAATGAAGCAGTTTTAAAATGTAAGATTAAAAACAATTAGTTTGCCTGATACTCTTAAATAATCCTCTTATCCCCACCCTCACACCTCACCCCCATTCTGGGGGGGGGGCGGGGAAGCTATCATCACTTGTGCTCTGGTATAAATGGTTACATGTATGCAGATCATTGCTGTTAGCTCCATCCAGGGACTTCAAGTAGTTATAGCCTTGGGAATTGAGCTCCTTGAAATTCCCAAACATGCTCAAAGTATGTTGCCCTACGGGTTACATGTCCAATCTTCTTGAATTCAGGCATCACTAGCTTACAGCAGATGATTATAACAGAGGAATGACTATTCACAATTTACTTAATCTAGTGGGGACTGTCTACAACCTGGAACTAACCACAATGACACCACACAACACCTGTGGCATTCTTAGCATCTTAATGACAGCTGTGTTACTAATGAGTTCAATGTTTCAGCCCTAAATTCAGGCAGTTGTGGCCCAAGACATTGTAAAGAGAGAGAAAAAATGAAACCAAATGTTTCAACTTTATCACTAGTGAAGGAAGGAAATGGGCTTTAGTCCCTCAGTCAATACCTATAAGTGTAATTCTGTTGTATTCTCTGGGTTTACAGAGTCTTAGTAATTATATCTGCTAATCCTAGTTGCTTTGTATTTTGCTTTAAAGAACAACTTTTATCTCTTCTTGGCCTTTTGGCTAAGATCAAGTGTAAAAAAAACAGCTTTGATCTTGAAGTGATAATATAGTAGGCTCTCAGTTAACCAGTACCCATGGGTATTGGTAGATGCCGGATAAATGTAAGTAGACTCTTCGCTAACCAGAACTCACCCATCTGGGACTGGTTGCATGAGTTCCGTGTAGCAGAAAATCTACTGTAGTTCTCAAAGCCTGAAGCAAATGCAGTAAGCATGTACCTCCCAAACACCGCCATCTACAGAGAACGACTACTGAAATACAGCAAAAGTAAGAATTTTAAGTTTCCACAAAATACTGTAATTTTGTGATTTTCAAAGTAATCAAACAACTAGGTAGCAGAGTGAGATTCTTAGCAATAATCATTGTTTTCATTTGTTGTTCAAAATATACTGCAAAATAAAACACCAAGCTTTTTCTTTTTTTAATTAAATTTCTTAGATTTTCCCTATGAAGCCTACCATCATATAGATGTGTACACCTGGTGGTTTATTTTATTTTATTTTTTGTCTAACCACTTTCCCATTCCTCAGATCAAGTAAATTTCTTGAGTTTCCTGATAGCAAAGCTTGTTCATGAAGATAACATGGACTGATAAGTCAGAGCCAATTAGAGGCATCTGGGGTAAACATTATGCAGAAAGCAGTTAGGTTTGGTAGTGGGACAGTCCCTATAGCATCATCAGGCACTTCCTCTACTAGGTGGCAGTTTCTAAAACACCAAGTAGACTATTTTAAGTAGATTATCTCTTTAATCAGAAGTTGATACTGTTCCACTGCAGCTCATCATAAAATTATAGCAGGTTTCAAGTCTTAAGGAAGAAGACATTTCATTTTCAACTTGCTAGTGAATGCGTACAACAGTAGATCTTCAGCTGAACGCTGAAAAACTTGATCAAATCAGGATTGTTTAAGTACGGTATACATTATTCAATGAGCAAATATTTTAGAACATTTTAAAACAGCAACAAACTACTACATTTTCATTCAGAATTTCTGCCTTTCTTATACACCTTCTGAGCTACATGAGCCATTCGTATTAGTAACAAATGGGGGTGGGGGTCGACCCTTACACATTTCCTCTAAGTATGAACATCCAAAATTCTGCACTGTGGTTCCCAGTGGCGCGCGCGCGCGCGCGCGCACACACACACACACACACACACACACTCACACACACACAAATTTTAATTGGCTGTTAGCTAAACTCTTTCCAGGAAAATGAGAATGGAGAATGAAATTGCAAAGAAGTATTAAGTACAGAAGCTTTAACTTGTCAATAATTGACATTACATCTTCAGATTCATTATCATAAAAGGGCCTGTCTCTAAAGGAAGTGTTGAAGGAACTCTCCTTACCTATATGAATAACAAGAAAGAAGGGGAAAGCAAGGAAAGGAAAGAAAAAAGAATAATTTTCAGTGGATAGAAATGTGAGGACAGGAGGCATCATTCACGTGGCAGAACTCCTACCTGTTTGGATCTCTGGAGGAAGGATGAGGGACATTTCTGCAACCCCGGGGGTGGGGGGGGGGAGAGAAGGATGGGGGAGGATGGCTTTTTGAATACATAATTTGAATAAATCACTCCAGCACATGAAAGAAGAGCAGCAGAACTCTTCTAATTACCCCTGCCTGTACCCCATGTGTTGCTTTTTCTTTAAAGCCACACTAGTTCATTATTCTGCCATCAACTCTCTTAAATGATTCATCTCCCCCCTCCCCACCCCCCTTCACTCTGAGCAGACTCTGCAGGGAAGCTAGTATTTGAGTTTAATTTCTAGTGCCACTTGCATTGGAGAGCTTGCTGGAGGGAAGGAGGAAGAATGTAATTTAATAATTCTGTCATGATTTGGAGGGGCACCCTCTACCCCCCACCCCTTCCCCAAATAACTAGACAAATCTGACCCTCTGGCAATCTATTCTAAGCGAAGTCACCAACTGGGAAGGCAGGGCCCACGTGCGGTGGGCTCTGTTTCCCAGGGGAGGTAGCGGCCAGCAAGGTGCAGGGAGGGCGGCTGGGAGCCGGGCTGCTGCTCGCAGCTGCACCGGCCTCGGCGCTCCGGGCGACACCGGACTCGCACTTGAATGATGCTTAGTTCTCTCCCCGACACTAGGCGGGGAGGAGCCGCAGGGCAGGGAGGCCCGCTCCCGCATTCTCCGGGGCTGTCCCCGCGAAGGGGACAGTCCCCGGTGCGAGCCGCGGGGCTTCCCCACAAGCCCGAGCCCGCACGCCGGGCGCCGGGTTCCACCGGGTCCAGGGCGCCCCCGCACGATCGCCGCGTCCGCCGCCTTACCGTCCCAGCTCCGACTCCACCTCGAAGAAATCGCTCAAGGCGTCCCTGTTGGAGCCGTCGATCCAGTAATCCGGGATGAGGCTCCCGGCCCCCGGGGCCACACTGGCGGTGACCGAAGAGCAGGACGAGGCCGACGAGGGCACGGTGACTTTGAGCATCTTCGCGGCGGGACTCCGGAAGCCGCCGCCGCTGCCGGAGCGAGAAGCCCCGCCGCCCGCCGCCGCCTGCGAACGCTGGAGCGAGAGGGGGTGCCCTTCACACACCCGCACACGCCCACCGCCGCCTCCCCTGCGCCCCCGCCCGCGCCCGGGCTGCGGCTTCCTCTGGAGGAAGGGTGGGCAGGCCAGGTGGAGGGCGACTGGGAGAGGGTGTGGAGGGAGAACCCGAGTGGCCGCCAGCCGGCGGGAGAAGAGGCGGAGGCACTGCGAAGGAGAGAGCTTCCCTCCCCCTTCGCTCCCTCCTCCCGCCGCCCCTCCTCGCTCCGCCGATCCCTGCCAGACCCCCTCCCGTTTCGCCCTCCTCCCTCCCGGGCAGTAGCTGCCGCGGTGCCGGCTAGGGCGGCTCCGGAGGCAGGCGCTCGGGAAAGGCACGAGGACCCGAGAGAGCATCGGCCCACGCGCCCTCCCGCGGGAGCCGGGGGCCTGGAAGGGACCGCGCCGCGGGACGCTTGCTCCGGGAGTGGCAGGCGCCCAGCGCGCTCTAAGAGCACAGGGATCCGGGCAGCCCAGGAGCACGGTGAGAAAGGGACCTGGCTGTTGGCGCCACTCATCCTTGCTTGAGCGCGTCTCACTGGCGAGTCCCACCTACCTAGCACCAGCTAGCCAGCCAGCCCTTGTTCCCCATCTAAACAGCTTGTATGGATGGCTGGGGAGGGTGCCCAGTAAAATCTGGAGGAAAGGCAAGCGCCTGTGTCCACGTTGACCTGACTCACCTTTGGGTGAAGTCTTTCGTTGGAAGAGATGTTGATGGCACTGCCTCCGTGGACACTGTTGGAGCTCCTGAAAAGGCAGGTACTTGCTGTGTCTGGGTCACTCCCAGCCTCCTACGGCTAGCAACAGAAGGGACCCAGAGAATTACAGGTCTGGAAGAGCCCCGCGAAAGCCACCTGGTCCAGCGCTCTGCCCTAAGGCAAGACCTGTCATCATTGATGTCTGGGAAGATTGCTACATTTAAAGCTCTGTTCTTTTCCCAAGAGATATATCCCATCACAAGCATTCTAATGTCTGTCCCTCAGCCTTCAGGCCAACATTCTGAGTATTGGTTAAATAATACGTACATTATTTATATTTCTACCCTTGAACTTTTTCTTTTCAGATTGCAGATGAACAGCAATTAGTCATTATTCTGCAATAAATCTTTATATGTAATAAAGACAGTTATAATATCACCCTTCATTTCTGGCTAAAGTAACTCTAGACTCTTTATTTGCATTTACTTCACAGGTGATACTTTTAGTCCTTTATTTCTGACTTTCCTCCAGCATACATTAAACTCTTCTGAGTGTTTTCCCATTTCTGATAACACCAGTAGACAAGGTTCGATATTTTTCTCTTATTTATTGACTTATATCTTACACTTAAGAGCTTTTGTGTTATATTGGTAAACTACCAATAACAACAAATTTAATCAATTAGTGATAGAAATGTTGATTGGAAATGAAAAATAAATGCAAAAACTATTCCTCACAAGTAATTTAAAGATTTATTTTTATTGTTTTTTGACAGAGAGAGAGACAGAGAGAGATAGAGAGAAGGGGCAGGGCCCAGACCAGTCTCCATAGTTGACAGCATTAGTTTTCCAGATTGTTTCACTCCACAGGTGGGCATGGGGCTGCGCAGGGCAGGAACTGGGCTGGGAGGCTCCCGCATAGGCCCTGGCAAGAACTGAACTGGGGTCACAGTCCAGTTCAACATATGGGTCCATCTGGGTCGAGGCTAGGATTCAACCCTTAGGCTCCGGGGCTGCAAAGTGAGCGCTCAACCCGATGAGCCATCCCAGCTTCCCTCACAAGTAATTTATAAAGATGAGCACATGCTCAACTTACAAATGGCCTAAAAACAGCAAGTATATGTAGATTCATACAAATTCAGTCAAACAATGACTTGGTGAAAGACTAAAAATGCTCACATGACTTCTTGTCACTAATCTTCATGTTAGAAAGTCAAGTTCATAAGTAAAGCAAGCTAATACAACTCTCCTATGTAAATTCTAGTTCTCAGTAAGTTAGTTTCCCTTGGCTTGTACTGACCAGTTGAGAAATGGGCAGGAAATGTTGTTAGGCCATTTTTATTTACACTTCTTTTGAGGCTAGTCTTCAAGTGGCAGCACTGCATGTAGATATTTGACTGCTGTGAGCAATTCTTATACAACATAAGTCCAAAGCAAGCATATTACATTGAAAGATATGGTAAGCCTTCCCCCCACCCCCTCTGCTATTTTAAGGAACAATAGCTAAAGAAACATCCAGGGTGATTGTAGAGTTGATATTTACTTTCAACATTAATTTAATCATTTGACACCTATGCTTTCATAACTGACTTTTGTAATAGTGCTATTAACTGAAGTTTAAAAAGTGAGTATTTGTCTTAATGAATGCAGTTTGTTTCTACTTAAAAATACAAGATGAAAATGAATATTATTTTAGAACAGGTGGAAAAGGAATTAACTTCATGGAATTTATCTCCAACTCCTTATGAAATACCTTCTAAAGTGCAGAGAAAAGAAAAGTATGCAAGCGCTACTATCTGGAAAGTATACAGCCATGTAAACATTCTCTTCATATTGGCAATAGCTACATTGTTTTCCAGACAGCCTCCTATATCCATTGAAAGAAAGGGAGAAATGGTATCAACAAAATCTCAGAACCTAGAAATGGATGGACAAATGGTAACTGATTTAAATGGTAACTGACTTAGAAGATTAAGTAGACCTGAAACCCAGATTTGCAATGGGGAGAAGACAATAAGAAATTTAATTCTTACCACAGAATTCCAGAAATACTCAGTATTACTAGATCCTTCTAAAAAGAGAATAAGAACATTGGTTGAATGTTTTTGTAAGAAGCTCTTAGGCTCCTACATTTCTTCTACCATTCATAGCAAAAAAATACACTTTCCAAACTCTTGGAAAAAGAGTTCATTTAATCTTTGGAAATGTTGAACAAGATATGAAGTATGTCTTAGGTCACAAGGTATAGCTGAGACTATACTGAAAACAGATAGATTCATGAAACTCCTCTTAACAATGATACATCCAGGTTCATTAGGCTCCTGGAATGCTGAAAAATAGGTCATATCTATCACATTCCCAGCCATACAAGAAATTGGAGGGTTAATCCCTAAGAAAATCAACCCAAAAGGAGAAGGACCTATGGATACTGTTAGGATATCCCTGCCCAAGAAAACACTCTGATTTTTCTCAAAGCCTTAGAGAAGACCATCACTGAACAGACTCAGGGAACCAAAGCTTCTAAATTAGCTGTTTTGTGTGTCACTCAAACATAAATGAACAAGATTCCATTCTGGTATGGCAAACCCTCTTGCATTTAGCAATTATAATTCTTGAACTAAGTATAAAAACAGTTATTTAAATGTGAAGAACTATTGCATCTCGGCCTTTTGGTTAAGATCAAGTGTAAATGTGAAGAACTACCAAAATCAGAAAATTGGAAATGGTATAACTCATGAAAGAAAGGAACTCTTCTGAATAAGATGCACGTTTATTTGACTTTTCCTTTTAGGGCTTTGTAGGCAGCACAATCTTAGTAGCTTGAGGGGTAAGAATCTAGAACTTGAGGAAGAGATACTAGAAATTAAGGAAATTCCAGAAAGAAAGGACCACAGTTGAGGAATTTAAAACTCTACTTATAGACTGTGCTCAAATACTAAGATAACTTCTGAACTACATATATGTATCAGAGACTACAAGGAACCTAGCAGAAAGCACAAAGTAATAATCAGAAGATTGAAAAACCTAAAAAGAAATTTTAGTGGTTCCGCACTATAAGGAGACATGGTTTGGCATGTAAGTTTCACCAAGTTTAATTGTGAGTTAGAAGAAAAAATCAAAATTCTTCAGGAAGAAGACAATAGACTCCAGAATCTCAGCAAAGAATCATTGACAATCCAGTAAAAAAAAAAAAATTTTTTTTAAAGCAACAACAACAAAACACTAGATATGTGAAGTGGTAGGAAAATGTGACCACAATGAAAAAAAAGAATCAGGAGAAGCAGGGATGGCTCAGTGTATTTAAGCCCTTGCTTTGCATCCCCAGAGACCGAGGATCGAATCCTGGCCAGGCCCGTGTGGATCCATATGCTGAACTGGGGTGTGCTTCCCATATGGGAGGTCCCCAGTTCGGTTCTTGCCCCCCACCCCTGTTCAATCCCTGGCTCAAGGGGGCGTGCCTCCCAGGCAGGAGACCCCCAGCCCAGTTCCCACCCTGAATGGGCCCCGCCCACCTGTGTGTAATGAACCCATGTCAAGAACCGATGACGTACAACCATGAAGACTGTTTTGGGCCCTCCTCCTTCTCTCTGTCTCTGCCTGTGTTTCTGTCAAAAACAATAAAATAATCTTAAAAAAAAAAAAAAGAAAGAAATACATTCTCAACTGCCCAATGATATATTCAAGGCTATTCATAACTTCATTGTATGTTATTGTAAAACTATAAATACTGAAATGCCCATCAATAAGGAAGTGGTTAATCAAATACAATGTGTGACGTGTAAAAAAATAAATAACTTACACCTATATATATCATATAAAAATTTTTCAGCCATATTATTTTTATAGTTCAGGTAGTAGGATATGACACCCTTTGTGTTAAAAACTAGAGAGCAAATATATATATATATGGGGGGAGAAATATGTAAATACATAGGAAGGGAAGAAAAGATTCATATCAGACTCTTGGCAGTGGTACCAAATACAAAAGAAAGTAGGAAAGCATACTACAGGGGTCATTTCAGAATTTCCTCTTAATACTTCTGTACTTTAAAAATCTTTTATAGAGGACAAATACCCATGCATTAGTGAGATAATAAAAAAGACAAAACAATCAGAGCAGTGAAGTAGCAAAGAATTTTTCTTTCTGGTTCCTGGCCACATCTGTTTTTAATGAACAGATTGGTTTCCAGTTTGGTCACTCCATTCATTTTGGCTATTTATTAGTCATGCTTTAAGACAGGGCCAAATTTTCAATGGAGACAGAGGAAAAGCAGCAGCATATTTCTCAAAACAAATTATCCACCAACACAATTATCTTAAAAGTCTTCACTTTAGATACGTGTTTACCTACCTTCCATACTTTTCTCCACTGGAATTTAGAATTTTTCTTCCTAAAAATTCTAGTTGCTAAGCAACATACCTCTCTTTCTCTTTATGAAGCTTGGTTGGCATCTTTCTCTTTCCTCCTCCTAATCTCTCTCCCGCCACTCCCTCTCTCTCACTCACACACATACACACATAGTTTTCTTGAGCTCTTCCATGCATATAGTGTTTGTTCATTCATTGGCTCTGCAAGAAATTAAAGTCTTATCTTTTCTTTTTTGTTGTTGTTGTTGCACACTCATATCTAAAAGACTGAAGAGAGAATTCCCTTTGCTTCTTCTAGAGGATATCACTTCAGAGACGGCTTTCCAAAAACTGAGAGGAGGACTGGTCTGGGGGCTAGAGTTTGCAGATGGAGTCCTAGATCTTACCCATGACTTTAGGATGATGGCTTTCAGATGGTTAAGGCTTATTATAATTTCATTCAGCACATTCTTATTGAGCTACCATTATGCTCCCTATGATGTATTGAATATTGAGAATGCTGTGGTCAATGGAAAGAGTTGCCACCCTCAAGTAGATTATATTTGAGGGTGGTTACATGTCCCTGCCTCTATCTTATCCAAACTCTTGCTCCAGCTTCCAACTACACCAAAGCTTTCTGCCCCTCCTGCATAATGAAGGAGTGATGAGGTACAGGACATTTTTCTGCTAAGGCCAACAATGTCTGTAAACGAGCTGTGGAAAGGCCTCAAGCAAGGATCTGAGCCCTGGGATTCCTGGTGAGATTTCAGCCCAGGAGAGCGTTGGTTCCTCTGCAGGAGTCACTGGTCTCCTTGCATCTGACATAGCTATTAGCAACACACATGCAAAGAATGCTGATGTGGACAGAACAGCACATTTCCTTGCAATGGACAAGCACTTCCTAGATTCATATAAATCCTGGCTCTATTGCTTCCTAGTAGTGGAAGTTTGAACTAGTTTCTTAACTGTTTTATAAAATGGAAATAACAGTGTATAGACCAAAATGTCATTACAATAGGGATCTTTAATTTTGATAAATTGCTTAGAACAAGATCTGAAACATAGTATGTTAAAAAAAAAAAAAAAGTTGACTTTCTATTTCTGCAGCCTGACATTAATTCAAGAATGGAAAGGAAGGAGGCTTCTTTAGAATGCAGCCATGCTTCTCTATCAACTCACAGATATATGAAGCCATGATTTCCACCACTTTGTTGGTTATACTGCTGTTTGTAGTGCCCAATGCAGTCAACTTGAGCCCTGAAGCCAATAAAAGCCAGGGTCCATAGGAACCCATGGCCAGAGATTGTGAAGCCCAGTGAAATGGTAGCGCCTGGGGATATGAACTTTTGATGGACAGAGGCCACACACTTAATATCATAAGCAACAACAAAAAATAGGAAGAGTACTTAAGGATATTTAGTCACAGCATTAAAATATACTTTCTGAAAATGAATGATGTGGTTTTAATATTTTTTAAATGCAATGCATTAGATGAAGTGGAGAACAGAATGAGCAGTGCTGAGAGTTGAATTATTGTCATGGGAATCAAAGTATAGAAATGTTTAAAAGAGAAAAAAAAATTAAAGAAAGTAATACTGAAGGAATAGAGAAGTGGAGAACACATGAGAGTCCAAATAAAAAATCATACATGATCCAAGAGAGAATAAAAGGGAAGAAAAGCAATAATTAAATACTAGGGAAAAATTCCTTGGCTTCAAGAAAGATTTGGTTCTGCAGTTTAAAAGGAATTTAACTGAATTTGAGCAGGATTTGCTTGTAAAAGACAACACCTATGCATTTCATGCTTGAATCCCAAAGACAAAAACAATTCATTATAAGATTCTAGACAGAATGAATTAGTTATGAAGGAAAAAGGAACAGACTGACATCAGATTTCTTATCTGAGCCTAGAAGCTCGTTGACATTTAAATAACAACCATGGGCTAGTGAGAGAAAAGACTGAACAAATAAACAAAAATTCACAGAAGGTATCAGTACACACCTCATCTGAGGAGAATGCTCAATAAGGAACCTGAGCCAAATGAATGATTCAGAATAGAAATCTTAACATAAGCAAAGGTGGAGAAGAAAACGGTGATGAGAAATAAACTTTGCAATATACAGTTAAGTGACTCTAAAGAATTAAATGCTTTGAAATAAAATGGCATTTTCTAAACTAATGCAAAACAATAATTTAAAATTAAAACACAAAATAATTTCAACAAAACTTTTGCGCTGACAATGAGGGAAAAGAAGAAACATAAAAGAATTCTAATCAGGTGGATGCCAGGATAGCTAGCTCAGTTGTTGAGCTCTTGCCTCACAAAATTGGGAGGTCCGGGGTTTGATTCCCAGCCCTGGCCCATGCAAACCCCATATGCTGAACTGCAGCGCAACTGGTAACTGCCTGGATGGCTCAGCGGTGAAGTTTCTCACCTCCCCTGAGGGAGGCCCTTAGTTTAGTTCCTGCCCTCAACAGCCCCACATCAACCTGTATGAAATGAAACCATGTCACAACTAATGATGTACAACTATGAAGATTGCTCTGGGCCCTCCCTCCTTCTCTCTCTCTCTTTCTCTCAAAAACAACAAAATAAATCTTAAAAAAGAAAGACTGTAATCATAGTTTAGGGAAAGGAGGGAACTAGAGTATTTATGCAATTCTTCTAATGTGAGGTAAGAACTGGGGGTTAAGTGTGTCTTGGTCGGAGTGACTGTCTCAATTCAGATTGCATTCAGCTACCCAGAACAAGAAATCTGACTAAGCAGGGACTTGTACTTCTCACATAACAGGAATCAGGAGCAGACAGTTCAGCACAATCCACACTGCCAACAAAGGCCTAAATGCCTGCATTCCCACTCGGTCTTCTTTCTCGTGGTTTGTCATGAGCATAGGACAGCTGCTCCACCTCTGGACATGGTATGTACATTTAGGCAAGAAGAAGAGGAAATCAAGGGGCACAACTACATGCCATTGAGTATACATTATTTTTCTCCTTAAAGCTCTACCTAGTAAACTTCTATTTGTAATGTCATTAGCCAGAGCGTGGTCCCCTGGCCATTCCTAGTCAAAAGAAAGCACGGGAAATCAAGTTTGTAACACCTCTCTCTCCCAAAGAAATCTGCATTCTGATTAGTACAGAAGAAGGCGCTGGTGTTATCAGGCAGGTAACTAGCAATGCCTGCAATGGGAACAGTTAAAAGTTTACTTTTTTAGCACAAGTGAGAACTTGTGTTTGAAACAGGAAGGTAATATAAACATGAGTAAAAAGGGGAATAAAGTGTAATTTGATCATACCAAGGGAAACAATGGGAAGTATAGAAGGAAATAATGATAAAATAATATGCATTAATATGACAAAAAGCATAGAAATCTTATTTCAAATATGAAAAAGGGCTAACTTGTTCTAATTTTGTTTGAAAAACAGAACTTCAACTCTGGTTGGTGAGTACACAATGCAACATATAGATGTTGCATTATAGCTTTGTACACTTGAAACTTATATAATTTTACTAACCAATGTCACCCCAACACATTTAATTAAAAAAAAAACTCTTAGAAACAAAACAAAACTCAGACCTTGAGGACATTATGCTAACTGAAATAAGTTATAGAAAAGCAAATACTTTATAATCTCATGTGTGAAATCAAACAACAATAACCCTCCCTCAACCAAATGAGCTCATAGATACAAAAAACTTATTGGTGGTTGCCAGAGATGACTGTGGGGATGAGCAAAAAGCGAAAAGGGGGTCAAAAGGTACATATGTCGAGTTATAAAAGAGTTCCTAAGGATGTAAGTACAGCACAGCATGGTGAGTATGGTTAAAAATACAATACTGTACGTTTGAAAGCTGCTAAGAGAGTAGATCTTAAAAGTTCTCATCACAAGAAAAAAAAAAGTAAATTTTGTGCTGATGAATGTAAACTAGACTTATTTGGTGATCATTTTGCAATATATATATATATATACACACACACCTATATATATAGATATAGATAGCTATATATAGATATAGATAGATAAATAGATAGAGATAGAGATATCTCATTATATTGCACACATGAAACTAAAATAATGTTATATGTCAATTCCATATCAATAAAAAATATAACAAACAAAAAAGAAAACACAACTATATGTTATTTGTGAGAAATATACCCAAAGTGAGAAGTTAAAAAATGATAAGAAATAATTACTGGACAAATGTAAATAGAAAGGATCAGAGTGAAATATATGTACTGAACAATATACAATTAAAAAATATAATTATTACTCAGCCAAAAGGGCCATGAGAAAAGGCACAATTTTTGAAGATGATGTAATAGGCACGTTCTTGTATGCATCAAACAACACAGTGACTAAAAACACATAGTGATGTTATAACTGTTATGGTGATAATGCTGAAAAAAATTATACAGGAAGATTTTAAAATAATACTTTAAGAATTAGGCTAATCTAGTAGGAAAAAAAAAAGAAGCTTATTTGCTAGTAGAGTTACTGGGAATGACTATAATTGCAGACAATTATAACATAGGGAAATACTTGCCATGATAGTAGTGAATACATGGTGTCCCTAACCCAATTTCTTTCCTAGCAGAGGCTACACACACAAAGTAGGTTAAATAAGGATGGTTTCTGCCTTTTAGGAGTTGATGATTAAAACAGGTAATTTCATTCTAGGAATTTTAAAGTAAACCCTTTTTGTTCCTAAAGTTTTTCTGGTTTAAACATGAAAATTTAACACGCACATCATCCAAATAACTTGAGATAAACACATGTGACTTTACTAAATAGAATTTTTTTTCAAAAGAGAAAATGTGATTTATTTTTTAGATCATTAATACCATTCACTAAATATTAATATTTTTAATGAAGTTTGTGTCTCAGAAAATACTCCCATAATTAATCAATTTTTTCTCATTTATATATGAGTACGTAAGAATAGGTGTTCACGGTTTCTTTAAAACAATCACTGTTCCCAGATGAGAGTGTTGATAAGTTACAGTTGCTACTATAATGATCTGCTTGACTGGTAGATGTTCTGAGGGGCTTCCAAGATTGTGACTTCATCACTTAGGTCATACACTGCTCCTTTATCCTCTCAAAAAAGTTGACAACTTTTCTACCATGTACTTTGAATGTTCCTTTCCTCCTCCAAATATAACCACTTTCAGTTTTTTTTCCTGAATTTATTCCTATATATTTACTGTTACAGTTCTGAAGTATACTCAATCGTAATTCAAATATGTAATTATTACTGGAGCATATTAAGACCTTGAATTTTATGGAAAACAGACCTGTGAATTACATAATCCAGTTGTTTGTTTGTTTAAATAGTGCCTCTATAAAATGCCAACATAGAAAAGTGCTTATAAAATATATACACAATTATTTACAAAAACCTATGAGTATAGCAATTCGATACAGACTTTAAAAAGATGATGTTCTCTTACTCAAGACTATAATTTCATCTCTGAATTTTAGATTTTGTATTTATTTCCTTCTGATTGCCTCACATCTTGCAGCTCAGTGAATGCTGAGCATTAAGAATCATTTAAGCCATCTTCCAAATCATTGATTAAAAACTTTCATTCTCTGACTCTGACCCTGGCAAGCTGATAATTAGGATCTACGACAGTGATTTGCGGTGAAGGCTGTACATGTCTAGGAAGAATTCTGTAGATCTGTGGGGCCATTTGGGGTCCCATGGCAGTGACTGGGGAGTGCTAACTACACTTAATGGGTGGGCAAGAGATGTTAAGCGTTCTGCAATGCAAGGAGCAGTCGTGTACATTGAAGGGCTCCTTTACACGAGCATAACTTTCCAGCACCCTGCCAGATGTTTATGCCATTGAAAGACCAATTTACGATTAGCTGAGCTTAAAGAATCTGACATATCAACACATTTGAAATCTTTAAAATACAAAGGATCTTCTCATGGCTTTAATATTTTTTAAGAACGCATCTAGAATGTTGACCGTCATTTCAGGAAGTCATTTTATAGAGAGCAATGTTGCTTGTGGTTTTGAACTGACAATATAAAGCACCACCATTGGCCTGCATTCTTATTCTTAGTTCACATGCAAATATGTAACAGAAGAGATGGAGACTCCTTCTAACAGACTGAAAGCCAAATATTTTAAATTAGTGAAGACATATGACATGTAGAAACCTTACTAAATTTATTAATGAAAGGTTTTTTTAATATTTCATGCTAATAATTTTCTATATAATTTATAATTGTAACACAAAGTAAATCTAGGTTATAAATTACAAATAAAAAATATTTATTTCAGGGATACCTATTACTCTTAGTTTTCTCCTTTCCCCAGAGTCTACCACAGTCTCTCTATGGCCTCTGGTGCTTGTTTTTTCCAGCCCACCCTCTGTCCCCTGTCTTACAGGGTCAGAGACTACAGATATTAGCTTGTAATTATCTGATATATGACTCCCACATCAACTAGGGTTAATCCACTGTCACAGTACACAAATAAGTCTTGTCTATTATTACTTAGCTATATTCTAGGTTTTATGTCGTCTGTACTTCTGCTCTATGATTTTCCTTTGTTCTTGTACTGAAAGAGTCAAATAAATTTGTCTTAATACCAAATTTATTCATTATGATAAAATGCAAATATTTGGCTTCATTATGTTTTTCGTGTAGTTTTATTCAGTATTTACATATGGAAATATATATTGTTTAACAACTATTTTGATTTTTAATGTAGTTAGGACATTATATTAGTTTTTTGAAAGTATATATTTTTAGATTTTAATACCTATAGTTTTTTTGTTTAAGATTTATTTTTATTGGTTTTTGACGGACAGAGAGACGGTCAGAGAGACAGAGAGAAGGGGGAGGGCCCAGAGCAGTCTCCATAGTTGACGGCATTAATTTTCCATATAGTTTCACTCCATAGGTGGGCACAGGGCTGCACAGGGCAGGAGCTGGGCCGGGAGCCTCCTGCATAGGCCCCGGCAAGAATTGAACTGGGGGCACACCCCAGTTCAGCATATGGGTCCGCACAGGCTGGGTCCAGGACTCAATCTTTGTACCTTGGGGCTACAAATCGAGCACTTACTCCATCCCACTTCCCATATAAAATCTCTAATGTAAAAAGATTTAAATGAAATTGAGAAGGAAAAAATATTAGTGTATCATGTACAAACATTTAGGTTTCCTGATAACGTTTTTACTGAAACTTTGTTTCAAATTTCTGAAGGATGTTTCCAATAACAAAAAGGGACTGGTCCTACTAATATCACTGTGGAAAGATCACATGGTTTAACAGAGAGAATGGATATTTTACAAAGGAATGTGCTATTTGGATTAATGGGTAGGTGTAAACATCTAGTCTAGTTCTTTCTATAGCAGAATGCGGTAACAAACTGTACTTGAACACAGAGGCTTCTATTAGAACAAATTCTCTTTGCAGAATGTCAATGATTTTTTGTACTCGTCATTCCTCTCTGTCTTGAACTTCTGAGCCTCATAAAATTAAAAATTACTTATTAAGAGAAAAAGTAATTAAAATCAGACCTTTAGGTTATATTTCATGGTTTATAGTGGACCAGCCTTTGGAGAGTACAACTAGAGTCAGTAAATGGAGAACCTCCAGGAACAATCACTTCAATGAAAGTCTGGGACCTTGCAAAACCTCTTCTCAGGTAGATAAACACAGATTCTATAATGTAATGTATAATCAGTACTAACAATCAAGAGGATTCTCTGAAAAAATTTAATACAGAACATATATACTTGCCAAAAAGGGATGAAAAACAAGCAGAAAGTTTCAGTAACTAGGTCATTATGTCTTAATGAGAACTCATACTAAAAAAAAAAAGTAATTTCGTGTTTTAAATTTTTAAAGATTTATTTTTATTGTTTCAACAGAGAGAGAGAAACAGACAGAGAGAGAGAAACAGACAGAGAGAGAAACAGAGAGACTGCCCAGAGCAATTTCCATAGTTGAACATTAGTTTTTGATACATGTAGTTTCCTTCCAGGTGGGCACGGGGCTGCACAGGGCAAGAACCCAGCTGGGGGGCCTCCCCCCATGAGAAGCATGCTCGGGGCAGGAACTGAACCAGGGGTTTCCCACATAACAGGCTCGCCCCAGTGAGAACCAAACTCGGTGCACACCACAGTTCAGCAGGTAGGTCCTCATGGCCCAGGGCCAGGATTCAATCCTCTGATCCCAGAGCTGCAAAACAAGTGCTCAACCCACTGAGCCATCCGGGTATTCCCCATGTTTTAATTTTTTATGTATAAGTTGTTTAAAATATTATTTTAAATGTAAATTTCTATCCCAGTCCCAGAAATTTGGGATTGTAATTCAAACATTTTTTAAATTTCTATTTGCACATTTTACTTCTATTCACATTAATAAATTTACAAAATTTGTACAACTTTTTCTTGCCTTATAAAACCAGTGAATTTATCAGTCAAGGTCCAGTTGTGAAAACAGAAACCACACAGTTATTTTAACAGAGTAAATTTAATTTAAGGTATTAGTTAAAGAGCTATTAGATGATTGAAAGGTAAAATGAAACACAGATACAGGGATAAAAGAAAGAAGATCCTACCTCTAGGATTGGAGGAACATAGGGAAAGGTTGAGCTTATGAAAACTGACCGCCTGGTGCTGGTACCCTAGGGGCTCAGAAGAAGAACCTGCATAGTTGGGACTCAGAAGTCTAAGGAAGGACCATGCGGGCAGCTGAAAGCCAGTGTAACTGTATCTGAGAGAGGCAAATGGGACAGGTTTTGCAAGTGTGGGGAAAAAACTGCCATTGCGGGGAGAAAGAACTATTGAATGTGGTGGCACTCACATGAGCCCGAGGCAAAATCAGAAGGAGTAAGTCCCTTTTTCTGCCTCTTCTTTTGTCTTCTGCCTCTTATGCCCCATTTTGGCAGAAGGCCAGATGCCAAAAAAATGCAGTTTGCAAAGTTCCAGCCCTGTGATCACAGAGAAGAGTAGAGAGGGTGGGTGTGAAGCCAAAGGATAAAAGCTAATAAACAGAAAGAATCAGTAATTATACTTTTACATTTTAATGGACAAGCATACTTCAAAAAAGTAATCATTTACTGTTTCATTCTCCATTATTTTTATGCTATAGCAAATACAACATTCCCAAAAGATTAGAATTGTAATTAAACTTTTCATTAATATTATCTTAATAAATTTTAAATGTGAGGCTTTTTCCTTGCCTTGTAACAAATAATGAATTACTTACACTATAATCTTATTCAAGTTGCCAATGACATCCAAAGCAATTTCAAACTTTTGGTTTGTAACACTGAATTCTTTAATTAACGTACAGCCTTACAATCAAGATTTTTTTCAAATATTATATTTATAAAAAAGATTGTTATAAAAACTGTAACATGAAATAACATAATTTTGGATTAATTAGGAACCAGTCTTTATAAATGAAAGTATGTTTTATTAATTTCCAACTTAAGTTCTAAATCCATATATTTTTTTCTGTCAAGTTTTACACTTCAGAATAAATGAAAATCACAGTATTTGTTGTAATTCTGAAAGGTATGGATTTTCTCATTTCTTTCTCTGGTGTTTCGCTGTTGGCATATGCAAATGTAATTAATTTTTGCACATTGATTTTTGTATCTTGCAATTTTACTATATATGTATATTGTTTCTAATAGATTTCTGTAGTCTCTAGAATTTTCTATATAAATAATCATGTCATTTGCCAAGAATGACAGTTTGACTCCCAATTCAAATACCTTTTATTCCTTTCTCTTGCCTGATTGCTCTGGCTAGAACTATAATACTATATTGGAATAGCATGGTGACAGGAGGTATTCCTGTCTTGTACCTGATTTTAGGAGAACAGACTTCAGCTTTTCCCTAATCAGTATAATATTAGCTGACCTCACACCTGCTAGAATGGCTATAATCAACAAAACAAGGAACAACCAGTGCTGGAGAGGCCGTGGAGAAAAAGGAACTCTCATACACTGCTGGTGGGAATGCAACTGGTACAACTGCTTTGGTAGTCAATATGGAGAGTCCTCAGAAATTTGGGAATGGAGCTACCCTATGACCCAGCGATCCCTCTTCTGTGTATCTACCCTCAAAACTTGAAAACTTAGTCTGTAAAAACATGTATACCCCAATGTTCATTGTAGTGCTGTTCACATTGGTCAAGTCATGGAAAAAACCAAAGTGCCCTTTGATAGATGACTGGATAAAAAAGCTGTGGCACATTTATACGATGGAATATTACTCAGTTATAAAAGAAGATCAAATACTGCCATTTGCAACAACATGGATGGAACTTGAGATCATCGTGCTAAGTAAAATAAGCCAGACAGAAAAAGCTAAGAACCACATGACTTCACTCATATGTACAATATAAAACTGAGAGCAACTAAGAAACAAAATGTCATGGACACAGTCAATAGTTTAGCAGTTACCTGAGGGTAAGGGGCGGGATGGGATAGAGGTAGTGGGAAAAGAAGGAGGGGGAACTAAATATATGGTGATGGAAACAAAGCTGACTCTGGGTGGTGAACACATATTGTAACACATAGACCAAATACTGTAGAGTTGTACACCTGAAACCTATGTAATTTTTACTAACCAATGTAACCCTAATAAATTTCACAATAAAAAAATAAAGAATAAAAATAAATAACAGTATTTGTGAAATACCTATTGCAAAACACTGCCATGCTCAATACATAAATAACCTTTATTATAAATGTTTGAATTAGATACTATATTATCATTTTATAATTAAAGAAACTGAAGATTTAAAATTATCAGTAATTTTACTCAGATCACATGGTCAATTAATGCTTAACAATAGGCTTTGTTATAGTGCCATTAACATCAATTACTTTGCAAGTGATATTAGCTATCTATACAGCCAGCATATTTGTAAGTGTCAAACTTGATTTTTTTTTCTCTAGAATGTCATAATGTCTTCTTTTGAGAAAAGGTGTGAGCTACTATTTTCACTTGTCTCTTCCTATTTTTTTAAAAGATTTATTTTATTATTTTAACAGAGAGACAGACAAAGAGAGAAGGGGGAGGGCCCAGAGCAGTCTCCAGAGTTGTACGTCATCAGTTTTTTTAACATGGTTTCATTCCACACAGATGGGCAGAGGCTGCACAGGGTGGGAACTGGGCAAGGGGCCTCCTGCATGAGAGGCATGCACCCTTGAGGTGGGGGCTGAACCAGGGCCTCCCACATGGGGGTTCACATGGGCCAGGCCCAGGCTGATATTCAAACTTCGGACCCTAGTGCTACAAGGTGAGCCATCTGGGCATCCTCGTTGCTCTCTCTTTACACATAATTATGTCTTTAGTTGTGGTTTGTGATGTATACTACTGGAAAAGTAGTATATATAAAGAATATAGCGTAATCCATAAGTAATAGAATAATAGAGTCTCAGAGTTGGAAAGGACCTTAATAACTATCACCTAATCTATTAACAAATCTCATAATATATTAAAGTTTACTTAGTACTAGGCACAATGCTTGCTATATTGTGTGCAGGGACTATCTCATTTAATCTTCACCACAACAGAATAAGTGCATATAGGAAGGTGGTTGGATACAAGATTAATGTAAAAAATTTAATTATATCCCTATATATCAGCAACAAAAAAATAGAAAATAAAATAGTATCATTTACAATAGTAACAAAACTCACCAAATGCTTATAAATTTAATAAATAGTGAGCAAGATTTCTACACTAAAATAATTTAAAAAGCAATTTAAAAAGTGATACATTAAAAGGAGTGATAAAGCATGCATATGAATTAGGACACTCCATAGTAAAAAGATGTCATTATCGATTCTCCTCAAATTAATGTGTAGAATCAGTTCAGGCACAATCAAAAACTCAACACGTTGTCTTTTTTTACTTTTCTTCCACAAACACAAAAAGTTAACAAGCTGATTTCAAAATTTATATAGAAATACAAAGAGCTAGAAATACTCAAGTAATTTTAAAGAAAAACAAAGCTGGAGAAATTGCAAAAAGAGCTATCAATATATATTAAAATGCATATTACTTAAAACAATGTGGTATCAGCACAAAGGTAATCAATTTGGCCAATGAAACATAATAGAGTTAAAAAAAACACACTTAATTTCTGAAAAAGATAACACTACAGCATTTTCAATAACTAATAGTTAATTGGACATCTATATGAAAAGTTATTGTAATATCACTTTAAGCTTCAAGAAAACTGGAAGCAATTTGATATAGCTCGACTATACCTCACACCATACACAAGAATCAATTTTAAATGGATCATACATTTAGAAATAAAAGGCAGAAAAACAAAGCTTTTAGGAAAAAAAAAGGGAATATGAGGTCTGTCTGGCAAGTGTCCAGCCTTGCATATAAAAAATAGAGGCATTTATTGAAGAAGATACAAGAAATATTGTATGTAGGACAATGACACCTCAGTCCCCTTCCAAGTAGGCACCTTGAGACTTCACACAGTTCTCCCAGCATCTCTCCCACCGTTCAAAACACTCTGCAAAATCTTTTGTTAGAATTGCCATCAGCTGCCTCATTGTATTTTCATGAATCTTATCAATGGTCTAAAATCTCTTCCCTTTCAAAAATGATTTTAGTTTTGGGAAAAGTCAGAAGTCTTCAGGTGCCAAATCTGGGCTGCAGGGGGGCTGACTCACCTAGGTGATTTGATTTTTTGACAAAAAGACTCTACACGAGACATGATGCATGGGCAGGTGTGTTGTGGTGATAACGCTGCCAGTCACCAGTTGCCCACTGCTGTGGCTATTTTCCTCACATTGCATCTCTCAACTGAGGAAGAACACTGAGGGAGTACTCCTTATGAATCATTCCAATAGTTTCTGTGGAAGAATGTTCAAACTAAGCAAAATTTGATGCAGGTTTGTTGCTCTACTGGCTGAGTCATTTTAAATGCAATAGCTACCCAGTACACATTTTCACTCAATGGCGTCTAGCACCCCGACTGATTAGTACAGTAAAGTTATAGCTGTTTACACATGTGTGTTCTAGTCCACTCTCCTTGGCTGCCAGGTCACATCAATGTCTCATTATATTGACAATGACTGGAATTTTTCAAGGCAGACCTGGTATATTTAAGACTGTAAAATAAGCAAATATTTCTTAGCGTGGGACAAGCCCCCAAAAGTGATACATTGAACTACGTTAAAATACGTGACTTCTGTGCCTCAAGGTATTATCAAGGCGTTAACTAGTCAAACTATAGAATGAAGACAGCATATGTATAAAATAACTCGTATCTAGGACTACAAACAACTCCTACAAATCAATAAGAAAAATGCAGTCAATCAATTAGGAATATAGAAAAAAGAGGATATCCAAATGGCCAATAAACGTATAAAAATGGGTTCAGCTTCCTTAATAATCAGGAGACTAAAAAATAAAATGAAAAAAAAGATTTATTTTATTGTTTTTGACAGAGAGATAGACAGAGACAGAGAGAGACAGAGAGAAAGAGGAGGCCCTAGAGTGGTCTCCATAGTTGTACGTCATCAGTTTTTGACATGGTTTCACTCCACACTAGTTGGTGGAGGGCAGTGGAGGGTGGGAACCAGGCCAGGCGCCTCCCACATGGAAGGCATGCCCCCACAAGCTAAGGGCTGAACCGGGGGCCTCCCACATGAGAAGCTCGCCTGGTGAAAACTGAAGTGTGGGCCTCCCACATGGAAAGCACACCACAGTTCCGCATACAGGTCCACATGGGCCAGGGCTGGGACTGATTCCTCAGACCCCAGGGCAGCAAGGTGAGTGCTCAACCTGCTTAGTCATCCCAGCGTATCTGAAAAATAAAATTTAAACCACAATGCAACACCACTGTATAGCCACCATTCCAACTAAAATGTAAAAGACAGAAGGTAGCAAATATCTGTGAGGCTGTGGAAAATCAAATCACTCAAATGTAGCTGGTGGGAGTGAGAAATGGCACAACCATGTGACAAAACTGTTTAACAGTACCTCTCAAAGTTAAACATATACATATTCTACACGACCTACAACTTCAATCTTAAATTAAGAGAAAACAGAAATGCATGTGTATCTTCACCAAAGACATGTAGAAGAATGTCTACAGAAGTGTTCATTACAGTCCCAAACTACCCAAATGTCAGAAATAAAGGATAAATAAAAAGTGTGGTATTTTATCAAAACTGAGTAGTATATGAAATAAAAGTAAATTATTTATAAAAACACATAAAAACATAAATAAATCTCACAAACACATTAATCAGTGAAGTCATACACAAAAGAATACACACTACATGACTCTATTTTGTACAAAGTACAAAAAGGAGCAGTCAAGTGCCTATGCCCTTAGAAATGAAGCAGGTGTTTTTGTTGTGGGAGTTGTAACTGCAAGGAATAATAATGGGGGAGTTAATGGGGTGCTAGTAAACGTCTACTTTGAATAAAATGCCGATACATAGATATGTAAAATTTCTGAAAATTTAGTGATCTGTACAATTATAATGTTTTCACTATTAAAAAAAAAAGTCTAAATAACATATCCTTAGATCTAATGACCCTTTCAATTCCAAAGAAATCAAATGACTAGTAGATAGGGTTTTTGAATAAAATGTTTATTGTAATGTCACTCTAAGCTGCAAGAAAACTGGAAGCAACTTGATTTTTAATTAATAGATGAATGGTTAAAGGTGGTGTTTCATTCATGTCATAGAATAATATGGCAATTAAAAAGAATATCACTGAATTTCTACAAGCTGACTCAGAGAGAGTTGCAGTATGTGTGGTTAACTGAGAAAATCCATAGAGAAGTATGCAAATTATGATTTCATATTTATAAAATGAACTATCTCTGTTTGTGTACACTTGGGTGTGTATTGATGTTGGCATATGGATAATCATTGCTACTTGAGGTGACTGAGTGTCAGAGTGAAGAAAAGAGAAGAGTCTCACACACACACATATAGACACATATTTACAAGATTGCATTTTGAAAAAGTGGCTCAGTATTCAAGAAGGAAAAAGTCATGTACGTGTGCATAAAAAAAATAAAGGTTTGCTCTTTTAAACATTAATGGGTTTCCCTCAGGGCTGTGGGATTTCATGTATATTTTTAAACTTTATTTTTCATACATAGATGCATTGTTTGAATTTTTACTATGTGTATGTGCTAATTACATAGCCAAATCTATAATAAAGCTTTATTATAAAAATTAAACTATTATAGGTGAAGAAATTGGTACTTATGAAAATTTTTTTTTTAAGATTTAATTTATTATTTTTGACAGAGACAGAGAGAGAGAGAGGCAGAGATAGACAGAGAGAAGGGGGAGGGCCCAGAGCAGTCTCCATAGTTGTCCTTCATCAGTTTTCAACATGGTCTCGTTCCACACAGGTGGGCGGGGGCCAAGCAGGGCAGGAACTGGGCTGGGGGACTCCAGCATAGGAGTCACACCCCCTCAAGCCAGGGGCCCAACTTGGGGGCAAGAACCAAACTGGGGGCCTCCCACATGGGAAGCACACCCCAGTTTAGCATATGGGTCCGCACAGGCTGGGGCTGGGATTCGATCCTCAGTCCCCAGGGCTGCAAAGCAAGGGTTTAACTCACTGAGCAATCCTGGCTTCCCCTATGAAAAATTTTAACCAAATATTGATTAAAACTCTACTAAGTAATTTGGGAAGATAGTTAAAAACAAGATGTTACTAAAATATAGGGGCATGGAAGATTATAGAGTAATTATTACACTTAAAATGTTTTGTATTGATAAAAAGAAAAGTTCAAAGAGTATGTATAATATTCAAATACTTGAGAGAAATTAAAATTTTAATACCTGTGTATGTACACTGGTATGGGATAGGACATATTTAAATGATTCACAATAAATTCACTGTGTCCTACTGGTTGCCTCTAGGGAGAGAAATAAGTGGTTGCTGATGGGTATATACTTACTTTTACTGTATGCCTTTGTGCTTTAATTTTTTTTAAACTTTATGTTTAGTATTTTTCCTTCAAAGGAGTAAGGGAGAGGAAAAGGAAGAAAAGGAAGGACAGAGAAAGGCAAGCGGTGTTTACTGAGAGTCAAATTTGTTTTATTTTTCTATCACTGCTTATAATATTATTTTTGTGTTGAGATACAGAATGAAAACACTGTCAGCTCTTTCATCCTTACAGTTAAATGGGACACTCTCCATGAGTTAATAAATGTATATAAGAATGTTCCATGTATGATTAATTTGTTTCTCTTGTTTCCTGTGTTGAATTAGAGACCAGTGTGCAGATCATGCAATGAATGGACAAAGAACTTCTAAATAGAAAGTCCATCAATCCCCAATGATTTTAAAAGAAAAGTTAATCGTCTCATGAAAAACCTTTGTGAGTAGAAAGTTGTTCGTGGAATGAAATGTTTACATCTTTCTTTTTCCCCTGAAAAAACATGCAGTAAGAGTGCTGGGAATTTATTAAAATGTGCCACACATCATCAGGAAATAAGATTTCTTTTTCTTGACATAAAATAACAACAATTTTTTCTGTTTCTGTGTTGCTTTTTTGTGTGTAAGACTTAATCTCATTTCGAATCTCAGCAAGTCACTTATGTTGAGAATAAATAAATTAAAATAGGTAATGAGATCCAAACAATTCTATTAGAGCACAACACAGTTGAGTGGAAGACTCTCTATCAATACAGCCTTAAAAGAATTTGTTCTCTCAGGTGTGCCTGTATTTTTGCAATATAAAAATGATTAATAATCAAAATAATAATAATCTAGTGAGAACCTTTGATAGTTTACCATAGGCTGGAGCTCTGACTATGCAAAACTGAATAAGTCATAGGCATTCTTAGTGGATATTGAAATTAGTCAAAGAGACAGATAAGTAAAATAATAATTGTAATACTACAGGGAAGTTTCTACTTGAACAAGGTATCTGAATGTATGCATTTATCTTCACTTTCAGTTGAAACTGCACTGAAGCAACAGTAAAAGATAAAATTAAATTAAATAGAAATTTATAAAGGTATAACTCTATGTGGAAAAATAGAAGAAGAAATGATGGCAATAAAATTTATAAAGATTGAATACAGATGGATGAGTAACGAATAACTGAAATACCATAAAGTTAAGAAGACTCTAAAGTTCCTACGTTGTTCAACAGGGTCAGAACATTCTGTTCAATCTATCAGAACTATGATGTTGAAAAGCTGACAAGACACAGGCAACTCATGTTTCCCATTGAAGACATTTCTTTTGACATTTAGCTCAACTTTTTTCAAGTAAAAAGTATTGATTCCATTAAAACATTTTAATAATTGTATATACCTTTTCAGGATGGGTCAGTGAAAAGATACAAGAGGTGTGATAAAAAAAATTATGGTGAATGTTTATATTAAAAAAATGTATTACAGTAAAAGATACATCATCATTACTTTTCCTCAAAAAACTCCCTCTTGAACATATTTATTCCATCATTCTTTCCACTGTCTGAAGCAGTTCTGAAAATCTTCTTTTGTGAGTGTCTTTAGTTGTGCTGTCATGGCTGCCTCAATGTCCTGAATCAATTCAAAACCTTTACCTTCCATGATCATTTTTACTTTGGGGAAGAGCCAGAAGTCTCATAGTACCAGATCTGGTGAGTAAGGTAGATAAGGACACACCATAATTATTTTTCTTAATGTTAATAGAAAATGTTTATTTCCATAAACATATGGTTTTTTTAATTGTTACATTTATAGGGGTGACATCGGTTGGTAAAAATTACGTAGATTCCAGGTATACAATTCTGTATTAAATGAAGCTTCATCTGCATTTACAGCCACTCTTCATCACTCACATTACTGCCTGATCTCTGCATTAGATTCTCATAGCAGTTCCAACCCTACTGTGAACTGCATATGTGAGGGATCAAGTTTGCATGCTCCGTATGAGAATCTAATGTGTGATGGTCTGAGATGGATTTGAGGCAGTGTTGCTAGTGCTGATTCTGCATTATGGTGAGTTGCATAAGTATTTAATTATATATGACAATGTAAAAATAATAGAGATAAATTGCACAATAAATGTAATGCACTTAAATCATCCCCAAACCATCCCCTACCTCTCCATCTGTGGAAAAATTGTCTTCCATGAAACCAGTCTCTGCTGCCAGAAAGTTTGGGGACCACTGCTTTAAAATACACCTCTTAATCATAGCTCACAACCAAATGACCACATCAAATAAGTTGAAACTTGTCATACACTGTTAGAAGGGTTTGATGGGCCACTACCCATATTGAAGATCCCTGCCTTTCTGTTGGATGGCACTTGGGAGCAGCATTCACTGTCACCATACTTTTTGATCATACCTCATATTTATGTGCAAATAATAACTGGCAGCAAGAGACATTTACATGACTTAATTCCTAGCTTTGTAATATACTTACCCAACAACTGAATCAGGGCATATACTTTATAAACTTTAGTTTAAGTGAATACAGTTTATAAAGACAAACCCTAAATATTGAACAATACCTCATCTGCCAACAGAACTCAGAACCAATGGGAAAATAGAAGGTCAAAATAGAACTGTGAAAAATGAACTCACTAAGATTTTTACAGAAATCAGACATGCACTGTCCACGGCTCGTGTGAGTATAAAATTGTCTTCCTCATGAAATATTCATGAATAGGCCCATGAGACTTCTGATTATATAAAATGATGGGCCTGGTTGAAATTAGCACATGACATGAAAAAAATGGACAGAAAATGGAACAGAGAAGTAAAAAATCCTATGTTCCAAGTTTAACTGTTCCTTGTCTGTTGTCTCTAGCTATAAATAAGTAACCACAAAACTGGTTTAAAGGAGCTACAATCAATCAACCAACCAATCACAGCACTAGTTCAATTACTCCCATTCTGAAAGTTAGCCAATCCATAAACTCTATGATATTAAACAATCCTTTAAATCTATCACTTCTGAAAATCAGTTAATCCCTACCCTTCATATTTTTCCCAAACTCTATAAGGTTCTTTGTTTTGTTCAGAAAGACTGTGTCCTAAAAACATATTTCTATCTTCCTTAACAAGCAATAAATTTGACTTAGTTTCAGCTCTATTAGTGGTGATCTCTCTCTGCTTGAAAAAAACAGAGTAGAAATCCCAGTAATAAAGCTAAATTCACACTTAGATTTACTATGTCATAAAAGCTATATATATATCAAAAAGCCAAAAGAAGTTGGTCTTTTGAATCAACAATGTTTGGGTAATTGGAAGTCATATAGAAGAAGATAAAATTAAACACTAAAATAAATTCCAAGTGAGTCAAACATATAAATGTAAAATATAAAAATAAAAGTACGTGGAAGAATTCCTTCATACTCTTGGACTTGGAAAGGCTTTTCTATGACTCAACATTCAGAAACCATAAGAGAACAACTAAATTAAAAAGAAACAACTTCCTTACTGGCAAATATATATATATATATATATATATATATATATATATATATATATGAATGTATATAATTTTACCTCTATTTAGTGGGTGTTGGAAGGAGTAAAAAAAATTATTAAATGTTTATTTTCCATAGAGAGAAGACTCCAAAACTAGGAAATTGTAGTCCAAGCAGTTAGAAGGTCATCTTTGAAGATATGGAGTTAGAAATGAAAGTAGCCAATAGAGTTGAAAGTAATTGAATTGGGACAGTAGTACATTATTTTTCATAATAAAACTTGTAAAACTGTTTGAATCATATGTAAGTATAATCTTGATGAAAGATTTAAAATTTTAAAACTTTTGATAAGTTCCATGAAAAAGAGATAAACAGTATTTTTTAGGAGCACAGTAGTTCAGTAAGGAGTTGGAGTAGAGTTCAAGGAAGTCTTCTCAGAGAAATTTATTCTTTTCCTCATCATAAAGATAAATTGGAGTTAATCACAAGGTGGAGGGACAGAAAGTTATCATGGGAGGAGGAAACAATCTGAGCTAAAGTTAAGTGGCATTCATGAGTATGCTTCAGTGGGGGTCCCAAGTAGTTCATTGGGGTTGGAGCATGGAATGTGGGAGGAGAGGAGACTGCTTAGGAATGGAGTTGTTTGGGTCTGACTGTGCTCAAACCATGAAGAACCTTGTATGCTCAGGAAAGAATTGACAGAACAGATTTGCATTCAGAAATAAGAATGGTTTTTCAAGTGGAGATATATTGGAAAATTAAATTACTGAGGACACATGGGTCATTTAGGAGGCTGGTGAAATAAAGTAGGCACAAAGTGAAAGCAGTAATAATGGAGAGTAAATACCAAACATATTTTAAATAGGCACAATTGATAGGACCATGGTGGGGGTGGGGTGGGAGGGACTTGAGGAACATGGAGAAATCACAGGTAAATTTCTGGTTTGTGTTTTGGTTGCTGGGAGAACTTACTGGGAAAGGAAATGAAGAGAGGAGCACAATTTTTATAGGGAATGTTATGGACTGAAAGTTTGTGAACACTAATAGTTCCTATGTAGAAACCCTAGTTCTTGGTATAATGGCATTAGAAGGTATGGCCTCAGGAGATAATTAGAATTAGATGAGCCCTCATAAATGAGACTATTGCCCCTGTAAGAATCCCAGGAAAGCTTGTTTCTCTCTGCTCTTTGTCATGTAAAAATACAATGAGAAGACAGCCATCTACAGGCCAGAAAGTGGGCTCTCCCCAGACACTAGACCTGCTGGCACCTTGATCTTGGTTTTCCCAGTCTCCAGACCTGTGAGAAATAATTATTTGTTGTGTAAAACACCCAGCCTATGGTAATTAGTTATAACAGCCTGAACTAAGGCAGAAAATGATGAGTGCTGTTTCATATTTGTGTTTGTAGAATGCTAGGTATTTAAGATTAGTTGCTCAATAGACAAAGTGTTCAAGAAAAAGGAGTGGACTAGAGACGTAGTCATTGAAGCCCTGAGCTCAAGTGAAGACTTCTAAGGAGTGTATGAGTACACAGAGTTATAAGGATTTCTAGGAAAGAACCCTAAAGCACACCATCATTAGGGGAGAAATTTATAGGAAAAAGACTAAAACTAGTGGCAAAGAAGTTAGAGGAAAAACTGGAAAAACTGGTGTTTCAAAATCAAAAGAATATTTTCAAGAAAAAGAAAGTAGCAGACTGTGTTGAATGACATAAAAATAAGACAAAGACAGTAGTTTTTCTTAGATTATTCAAGAATAAAATAAAGGATGGCTGGTGAGGGCAGCAGCTACTTTGCAGCAGTTGTGGAATGTGAGTGTTACAGTGAATTGGAAGGAGTAAGTGGAGAGAGAGAGCACTCTTCATTTGATTGGACACAGGTCAAAGGAAAGCCACATTATTCTGACTCTTTTGACAATTGATTTTGAACTAGGATTAGTTATATAATCATTTTTGTCTTAATACTCAAAGATAAAGTTTGGAGTAAGTCTTAAGTTTGCCTAAAGTAAAGTGACAGTGATGCAATTTAAATTATGCCTTCTAGAGCCTGTGCCCATAACCACCACATTTTCTAAGATGCTGTATAGTTGCTGTGTTCATTTCCATATGGTCTATGTCTCCTCAAACCAGACATATAGGGAATCTCAACAAATGTCTTAAATCCTTCAATTGTGCAATGTTCAAGATGGAAAGAAAATTCAACTTGATCATGGTATGGTCAACTGAACCATAGAGGTGAGGTGAATTGTCCAAAACCATAGAGCTACTAAGCCTCTGTGCCTCCTAGTCAGTTCAACATATTTCTCAAAAAAATACTCAAAACAGCACTCTAATGTGTAGTAGACACAAACTTTTCTTGTCTAAATAAGCCAGATAATACCAATTAATCAGATCTATTATATTACCCAATTCTGTTCTGTCAAAACATACATGCAAAGGTTCTGGAATAAATTTACTTAGATCTGAAATAACAAGACCCTACAAGTCTCCAAATTAGGCTGTCCTGTGAATAATAACAAAGATGCTAAAACATTGTGCCAATTATCCCTTACTTGCTTAAAGTCAAAAAGGCAAGGTGAGGATAGAGTTGGGGGTTATATAATAAAAGAGGTCAATTCTTTCAATTCTGGGGATTATATAAGGTAGCCTACCTAGGCTAATGAAATGATAAAATGCATTTGGAACTAAGTAAAAATATAGTTCTCATCTTTTTGATATTTTTCCTTCTTTCTCTCCTTATCTTCTTTCTTTTGCTTCTGCCTTTCTTCTCTCTCTTTTTCTCTTCTTGCTCTCCTTCCCTTTTCAATATCTTTTCTCTTCTCACTCTCCCTCCCTTTTCTTCCTCTCTTTCTTCCTTCCATTTCTCTTGCTCTTTCGATTTTTACTGAAAACAGTGAATTAAGAACAGTGTTTAACAACACTGAATTATAATCCTGAGTGTCATCAGCAACATCATTAGCAGTGACTCAGTCAAGAACAACAACAGGGGAAGCCGGGATGGCTCAGTGGGTTAAGAGCTCACTTTGCAGCGCCGGGGACCGAGGATCAAATCCTGGTCCCAGCCCGTGCAGACCCATGTGCTGAACTGGGGAGTTCCCCCAGTTCAGTTCACTCTCTGCCTCTGTATCTCTCTCTCTCTCTGTCAAAAACAATAAAAAATAAAAAAATAACAACAACAACAGCAACAACAAAACGACCTCGAGATTCCAGCACTGAGGTAGGAGGAAGGCTTCACATCCCTGTTGATATCAACTTATTTTCTTAGATTATTCACTTGTATGTCAGTCTTTTAAAAAGGTCACATTATTATAAGCTTTTTTTTTTTTTTTGCCTGTGGTGTTCGAATAGTAATTTTTACAGAATCTATGCTTTGATTTTCCAGAAAATTTACTAGATGAACTCAATAAGGACTTTAACAGGATGAGAACCAATTGTTGGGAGCCGGTTTCTCTTTTCAGAAACACTGCCCAACTCTCTTTAGACAGTGAAAATAAACATTGGAAAGGAAGCCAGGATGGCTCAGTGCGTTAAGCTCTGACTTTGTAGCCCCAGGGATCAAGATCGAATTCTAGCCATGGTCTGTGCAGACCCATATGCTGAACTTGGGTGTGCCTCCCATGCAGGAGGGCCCCAATTTGGTCCTCACCCCCCTAGTTTGGCCCCTGGCTCAAGGGGGGCATGTCTCCCATGTGGGAGGCTCCCAGCCCAGTTCCCGCCTTGAGCCATCCCTGCCCACCTGTGTGGAATGAAAGCATGTCAAAAACTGATGATGTACAGCTATGGAGACTGCTCTGGGCCCTTCCCCTTCTCTCTGTCTCTCTCTGTCTCTGTCAAAAACAATAAAATAAATATTTTTGAAAAACATAAGAGATAACTGGGAAACCAATAGAGTTTTAGGGATCAAGGATAAGAAGTGATTGATTCTTTGGTTGTTTCCATGACTCGGCCACCATGAAAAGCGCAGTAATGAACATTGGGATACATATGTTTTTACTGACTAAGGTTTTCAAGTTTTTTGGCTAGATAGCCAGAATGGGGATTCCTGGGTCATATAGCAGATTCATTCCCAATTTTCTGAGGAATCTAGCCAAGCGCCCTTTGATATATGACTGGATAAAAAGAAGCTGTGGTACATATACTCAATGGAATATTACTCAGCTGTAAGAAAAGATGAAATACTACCTTTGTGACAATATGGATAGACCTTGAGATCATCATGCTAAGTGAAATAACCTAGACAGAAAAAGCTAAGAACCATATGACTTCACTCATATGTAGAATATAAAACTGAAAGCAACAAAGAAACAAAATCTCATGGACACAGTCCATAGTTTAGTGGTTACCTGAGGGTAAGGGGAGAGGTTGATGGGAGAGAGGGAGTTAAATAAATGGTGATGGACAGAAAGCTGACTCTGGTTGGTGAACAAATATTGTAACATATAGACGAAGTACTGTGGAGTTGTACACCTGGAACATGCATAATTTTTACTAACCAATGTCACCTTAATAAATTTAATAATAAAAAAAAATTGCCAAAGACAAGAAAACAAAAAGAAATTATTCTTCAATAAATCCTCAAGACACAGAAATGTTTAGGCAAAGAACTAAAATGTGGACTGGAGAGAATTTAAAAAATGATATCATCCTAAGTACCATCCATGAAGACTGCCACATGTTCTGCCTCCACTCAAAGGCTTAGAAAACAAAACTAATAGAGTGGGGTAGGAGCAGGGGGCATCGTAATCTGTTCGGCAGGACTGAAGCCTCACTCCCACCTAATTGGTAGGAAAGGGAGCGGCCTAAATTATAACAATGGATATGAATTCAGTTCCCTGGGAAATAAGCCCACCTCTACTCCTAAGTATTATATTATAAAAATAATATTCTCATCTCCATATAAGGGAGGCCATGATTGGGTAAGTTTCAGCCCAGAAATTCATAGACACAGGATACCAATGGCTAGAGTTAAAGACTTTTTTCAACTCTCTCTTCTTGGGATCTCATCCATGTGCTAGAGTTTGTTAGTTCATTCAGTCATTAATTTATTCAAACTCATTAAGGACCCCTAACATCACAGCTAAGACTGCTTTCTTGAGTAAATAAGCATACACATAACTCCCCAAAATGATTCTACCGTTATTTTCCGGTGTATAAGACGACCAAGCGTATAAGACGACCCCCTAATTTTACAGTTAAAACATAGGTTTAGGCCTATATTCGCTGTATAAGACTACAGCCTCGGAAGTGGGGAACTGTAAAATTAGGGGGTCATCTTATACGTCCGGTCGTCTTATATGCCAAAAAATACGGTATTTCTTTAAGTTAAAAATGAAGAGGATCGTTAGATAACTTAGAAAGGATCAATGAGGAGAATGAGACATAGAGAAGTCCATTCCATTTAAGAAGTTCTTGGTAAAAGGAGCTAGAAAAAAGAGTTAGAAAAAATAAGAATTGGGGAGCATTAAAAAAAAAATAAAAGGATCAAGAACCATAATATTACAATAGTGCTGTAAGACTTCTGTTTTTGATAGAATAATTAGCTACCTCCTATCTCTTTACATCTGTGTCCTTCTAATCAGAAAAGAAGCTTATCTTAACTAAGCCAAGAAATAAAGAATTACTGAATCTGAAATTAAATTACTTATTCTCATGGACTAGGTTAATTTATGGAACTATCAAGTGACTCAAAAAATAAATTTTAAATTGTGTTTGAAATTTATGTAATTAGGTAATTGGTATCATTAGCAGCTTAGTGTTTCTTCTGTACTTCCCACTACTTAATCCTTGCTGAAAGCACATGCCCAACTTGTCTCGTGATCTATAATAAATCATTGTTTGTGCAATTTTACAAAACCACCAGCCTTGTATTACTGAAAACAAAACTTAGACATTTCTAAATCATAATAATTTCTGGGTTTGCCTGCCTGAATATGGTAAGGGTTTTTGTGACCAACCCCAACCTATATCTCATGACCTACATTATATACATGCATATTTTTATCTTAGAGAAATGTAGTTCCCTCAAAATTTTCTGCAATAAAAAAATGCTTTTCTTCTTAGATAATATTCTAAAACATATATACCAGACCTTAAAAAAAAAATAGCAAACCATAAACTTGCCTTTTAAGAAAGATATATGGCTGCAACTCTTAATTGTATAAGGGAAACAGATTCTGTTTTTTACAAAAAAAAAAAAAGTGGATTGGGATTATTGTAATGACATTGCATTGATCTACGAATCTCAGGAGATGGAGAAGGTGGCTTAGAGGCTATGCAGATAGGAGCAATACTTATAATAATCCAGGAGAACTAACCTGCCTGAGACACCAATGCCAGTATTATTGTCATAAGCACCAAGTACTCCAGCATGTATTGCCAACATTATCAGCACTAGATGCTGGACACTATGTAGTGCTGCTACATGGCTGCCCCGGACTCTCCATCTCACTGCAACCATCAATGCTGCCGAGGGTCCTCCATCATTTTCCATGCTCTGTCTTACTTGTAACTTACATAGTAGGTGGACACATCTGATTGGTAGAACTAGGTCAGGGCTCACATTCTCAATATAAGAAAGTCTGGAAAAGAAGCACCTGATATCTTCAACCTCTATATTTGGAGGTGGTTCTCCTACTGCCAAAATTCACATGGTGAGGAATTCCTCAAACGTAGGAAGAGGGCTCAGATGATGTCTAGGCTAAAAGAATAGTAATTATCTACTCAAAAAAATAAAGATGTATTCCATTATTTGTGTCCAGTTCTCGCTCTCTTTCAGTGATGCTCTTCTTTAGTTGGTGTTTCCTTCTTTGTATTATTTTTCCGATCTCCATACATTCTTGTGAGATCTCCTCCATTCTCATAGTTTATTGGCTCTTAAATAAATATTTTTAGCCACCTTCACTACTTACTGTGATAGAGACTGTCCTCTGTCCATCAAAATTCATTAGCATTTTCTTCCTGAGATAGAGAATTTTAGCTTGGCATAGATCTTCCCAGACATACAAAATTTATTTCTTGAAGTTAGTTGTGAGTACATTGTCGATTTTTCTTCAAAGGAATGTGAGCAAGTGTGATGTGTGCTGCTTTCAGCTCTGAGACTTAAGACGTACAGATCTGTTTCCTCCGTATTTCACTTTCTTTCCCCTTTGCAACATCTGGAACCTGTGGCCAACTCACCTCAGCCATGCAGATGATGACAAAGCTTTGAGGAATGGAGAAGCAGCCTAAGATCCTGAGTCATTAGGAAGAGCTGCCCACCAACCTGAAATGCTGATCTTAGACTGATATTAATATATATGAGTAAGAGAGAATTAAAGTCCATCTTTTGTTAGCCATGCAATTATTTTTGTGTCTTTTCTATAGCTCTGAGCCTTAAGCTGATGTACACACATGCAGTGCACACACACACACATGCGGGCACAAATCACAAGTTTACCAACTCTTTTAATGAAACAATTTCTACCCAAATAGCAATGTTAAAAATCTTAGAGTTGACCTAGACTTCTCCTCTCTTATTTCCCATTTAACAAATCACTCAATCCTGTTATTTGAACTTCATTAACCTCTCTCTTTCTCTAAACCCGAAGCTAACACCTCAGTCTGGTTTCTCTCTCCTGATCTGAGTTCATTGCCATATTAGTCGGTTTGGTTTGCTGTAACAAAATACCACAGACTGGGCGGTTTAAACAACAGTTCATTTTCTCACAGTTCTGGGGGCTAAAAGTCCCCCTTGATCCTTCCCATCACTTCTTCGCCTAAACTTCTACAGCTGAAGATCATGAAGTTTCAGTAGAAACCATGATTTTTAAATCCAAACAGCTCCACATCCTTGAGGAGAGTTTTCTGAGTACTGAAGCCAGTCCTCTGAGAAAACACTGATGGAAAAGATCATTTCAGAATCCTAAAGTATTAGGTTTCCTGTCCTGATAACAACATAGAGACTGGCGGCTTTCCACGAGATAGCTACTCCTGAAAAATGGTCCTGTAATTGGAATAAAAGTCAAGAGAAAAATGAGATTCAGATAAATTCCCTTGCATTCTCCGTGTCCACCCTTATTTTAAATTTGTCTCATGTAGAGATGCAGTAAGATAAAAATGTGCTATTTGAGGATTCACTGCTTTATTCCCTTTAGTATACAAGTTTAAAAGCCCAACATAACAAATAAAATAATAGAAAATTCTCATACCATGCTTCTTGTTGTAAACACTAAGTAACACAGCTGCCAGGGGATCAAATTACTTCTTTGGTCTTGAAGGGTCATCATCATTGATCATGGTCAAAATATTTATGGAGATCATGGTTATCAAATTATAATTATGGAAAACAATAGACAATGATGTATCGTGTGGCCCAAATGATCCAATAGTCTTCTTTTATTTAAATTGTTCTTTTGAATAAATTACTCCTCTGATGTTCTTATATATACAAAAATAGCAACTTCATAGACTCCAGGCTAATATTAAAAAAAAAAAAATTCTTCCTCAGTCTCCCAATTCAGTTGGACGGTGACAGAGCTGTTATTAGAATCTAGGCCTTACTTGCCAATGTCTAAGATGATTCCCTTTAGACTCCACTTCATCTTACCACTACTAACATTTTAATGAGGTTAGGTGGAAAGGACAGAAAATTTGGAGCTTAGGATAAGTTCAGAATGTAGAGTTCCAAGTCATTAAGCTCATTGAACCATTGATTCCTTGCTTATCAAATGGAAATAATGAATCCAGACTCATAAAGAGGCTGTGTGTAAAGCATCTGTCTTACAGTAGGTGCTGATGTGAATTATATTTATGGAAATAAAAGAACTGTTTTCTATCTTGCCAACTATGTAATAGCCAATTTTTAATACAAAATTTTCAGAATGATGGGTAAGAAGCTTCAAAAATTCTGAACTTTCCCTCTACTTCCTCTCTCCCAAAATGAACACACACACACAACTCACACACACGCATGCATGCACACACACACACACACACACACACACACACATATATATATATATATTTCTTCTCCCTGAACAGCTTATGAAGGAACTCTACAGTCACTTTTCTGACACACATATCATCATTCATGCAGAACCTGTGTGTAGGTGGTGTGAGCTGCTACAGGTGTAGACTAATCTTTGACATCCCAAGAGGAAATCCCCAAAACATACCATTAAGCACCCTCCACCTCTTATTTTCCTCCTTCTCCTTCTGGGAGGTCCTTGGTTCCTTTTGGGGATATAAAGCATTATTGAGAAGATCTCTTACTTGCTAAAACAGGCTTACTGAGGGTGTTGCATTTGATCCTTTATTTAGTTTAGTTTATTGGGTCAGCCAGCTATATCATCTCACTCAGAAAGTTGATCCAATTCTACCTGAGTATTGAGGGGGAAAACCAAGATCTATATACAAAAAATGACTGTAGGGATTAGTATCATCAGATGTAGTATCATAGTTCCTCCATCAAATAATGGAGGAGCTAAGTACAACTGGAGATAACATGGAAGGTTTTATGGGGGAAAATAAATAAGAGTATGTGAGCAAAAGTTTAAAAAATAGCAGCAGGCCACGTAAATGTGCAAATAATAAAACAAGGTAAAATGTAATAAGAGTCTAGATGCAAGCTGATCTAAACTGAGGCCCGAGGGCTGTGAATGCGGTCCAACACAAATTTGTAAACTTTCTTAAAACATGAGATTTTTTGCAATTCTTTTTTCAGTTCATCAGCTATTGTTAGTATTAGCGTACATTGTATATTGCCCAAGACAATTCTTCTTCCAGTAAGGCCCAGGGTAGCCAAAAGGTTGGTCATTCCTGGTAGAGGTTTATGAAGAAATGCTCAGTTAGGATTTTTTGATTTGCAAATAACTGAAGACAACTCTGCTCACTTAAACAAAAAGGGAACATTTTAAAGAGATAATAAGTAGCTTATGGAACATACAAGAAGCTGGAGAGCCAAGTTGGGATGCAAGAGAGGAATCAGGTCAGGTGCAAGAGCAGTTCTGGCTTTGTAGACAGCATTTATTTCTTCTATCTGTGTACATTTTATAATTCCATAATTAACTGGGGGGTATTCAGAAGATTTTAGTCAGGGGTGTGACATGATCTCATTTACAAGTGTGTCCCCTTCACACACAAGAATACTTATTGAAAACAGCTAACAAAATTGATGACAAAATAGAATGATTCATTGTAAGAGACTGCCGGTCTGGCATCTTCATGCATTAGATGCTGTTGTCATCTACTGGCAAAAGGTGGTATTGCACAAATGCAGCTCCGTCCTGTATATGGAGGAAACTCACTCTGCCACAGAGAGTAAGAACCCCTCCTCCCAAGAGGGTCTTGTGATTTACTTGAGGGAAGGCAGGTTTTCTCTGGCCCCAATGCATAGATTCAGCCACCAGCAACTAAAATCTGATGCTGGGCCTAAAAACAAAAGGTGGTGGTTGATCAAACTGTGCTTCAATACAGAAAAACGTATTTATGAAGAATAATATAGAAAAAAAAATTATGAAGAAAACTTTAAAATTTTTCTGTGAATTAAACCAAAACATCAAAGAATTATAGATCCAGAATATATTATATTAGAAGCCCCTCCTGATTTTTTAAATTCTTTTTTTATACTTTACTTATTTATTTTGACATTCAATATTAGTTTCTATGAGTTTCAGGTGTACAGCATACTAGTTAAACATTTATATAATTTAAGAAGTGATCCCTCTGACTAGTACCCACTTGGTTCTGTATACATAGTTATTACCACCTTATTAACTATATTCTTATTCTCTGTGCTTTCCATTACATCCCATGACTATTTTGTAACTATCAATTTCAAGTTCTTAATCCCTTCACCATTCTCACCCTGCCCCCTCCCCCCTCCCATCTATCACCCTAATAAATCTAGTACCCATCTGACACCATACGTAGCTATTACAATATTATTGACTATATTCCTTATGCTATACACTACAGCCCCATGACTTCTGTGTAACAAAAAAATTTGTACTTTTAAATCTTTTCTTCTTTTTCACTCACTTCTAAGCCCCCTCCCATCTGGCCACCATAAAAATGTTCTGTGCATCTCTGCATGTGTTTCTCTCTTATTTATTTTGTTCTTTAGATACCACATGTAAGTGAAATCACATTACTCCTGTATTTCTCTGTCTGACACTCTACTCAGCACACTGCTCTCCAGGTTTATCTATGCTGCCAAAGATGGCAAGAAGGCCCTCCCATCCATAGCTAATAAATATTCCACTGTATGTATGTACCACCTAATTTTTTACCCTTTCATCCATCAACAGACACAGAGGCTGCCTTCACATCTTGGCCATTGTAAACATTGTTGCAATGGACATACAGATGCACATGTCCCCCCAAAGTAGCATATCAGGTTTCTTCAGATAAATACCTGGAAGTGGGATTACTCGGTCCACCTTTGTCTATTGCTATAGCCTTTGTTTTAGTCTATTTTGTCTCATATGTGTATTGCCATGCCAGCTTTTTTGTTTTGTTTCCATTTTTTATAAAATATCTTTCCCCTTCCCTTTACTTTCAGTTTGTGTCTGTCTTTCCATTTGAAGTGAGTCTCTTGTAGGCAACATATGTAAGGGTTGTTTTCTTTTTTTTTTTTTAAGATTTATTTTTATTGTTTTTTGACAGAAAGAGACAGAGAGAAGGGGGAGGGCCCAGAGCAGTCTTCACAGTTGACAGCATTAGTTTTCCATATAGTTTCACTCCACAGGTGGGCACGGGGCTGCGCAGGGCAGAACTGGGCCGGGAGCCTCCCACATAGGCCCCAGCAAGAACTGAACTGGGGGCACACCTCAGCTCAGCATATGGGTCCATGTGGGCCGGGGCCAGGATTCGATCCTCAGAGTCCGTGGCTGCAAAGCGAGCGCTTAACCTGCTGAGCCATCCTAGCTTCCCCTTGTTTTCTTATCCATTCAGCCATCCTATCTTTTGATTGGAACATTTAAAATCCATTTACATTGAAAGTAATTATTGATATATATGTAGTTATTGACATTTTATTACCTATATTTTTTACTTTTTTTTATTTTTCATTTCATCTTAAGGAAGTCTCTCTAATATTCCTTGTAATACTGGCTTGGTAGTGATGAACTCCTTTAGTGTTTTCTTTCTGAGAAGCACCTTATTTGTCCTTCAATTCTAAATGACAACCTCACTGGGTAAAAGTAATCTTGGCTGTAGGCTGTAGGTCCTTCCTTTTCATCACATTGGCAGAATATGGCCTGCCAATACCTTCTGGACAGCAAAGTTTCTGTTGATAAATCAACTAATAGTCTTATGAGAGCTCTGTTGTAGGTAACTAACTGCGTTTCTCTTGCTGCTTTTAAGATTCTCTGTCTTTAACCTTTGGCATTTTAATTATGATGTTTCTTGGTGTGAGCCTGTTTGGGTTTATCTTGTTTGGAACTCTATGCTTCCTGGGCTTATAATATCTATTTTCTTCAGTAGGTTAGGAAAGTTTTCAGACATTTTTTCTTCAAAAAGTTTTTCAATTCCTTGCTCTCTCTCTCTCTTTTCCTTGTCATACACCTATGATGTGAATGTTGGTATTCTTGTTGCTCAGTGGCCCAGTGAACTATTCCCCCCCCTTTTTTTTTTTTTGGTTCTTTTTTCTTTTTGCTGGTCTGATTGGGTGTTTTCTGCTACCGTATCTTCCAAATTGCTGATTTGATCTCTGCTTCATCTAACCTATATGGTTCCCTCTAATATAGTCTTCATTTCAGTTACTGTATTCTTTATTTCTGACTGGTTCTTTTATATGTTTTCTATATTCAATCTTATGCTACCTACCTCTGTGGTAAAGTTCTCCCTGAGATCATCGAGCATCCTTATATACAGTGTTTTGAACTTTGCGTCCAGGAGATTGCTTGTCTCCATTTTGTTTAGATATTTTTTTGAACCTTTGTTCTGTTCTTTCAATTGGGACATGTTTCTTTGTCTCCCCATTTTGGCGTCCTCCTGCTTTTGTTTCGATGTGTTAGGTCAGGCTGTTACACCTCCCAATCTTAGTAGAGTGGCTTCATGTAGGAGTGTCCTGTAGGACCCAGTGGTACAGTCTTCCAGGTCACCAGAGCTGGGTGCTCTGTATGTGCTCTTTGTGTGGGCTGTTTGCCCTCCAGTTGTATTGATAGTTGAGCCTTGGTTGTTGTTTGCACATCAGTGGAAGAAATTGATCCTTGGGCTGATCGGTTATGAGAACTGGCTGTTACAACAATGGAGAAATTGTACTACAAGGGCCTTACCCTTCAGAGCAGGGTTTGATTAAGAAGGGTTTTGGTGCCTGCCCAATTTGCTCTTCAGATATGTTGTCCTTGGAAGTGGCTGGGTGATATTCCTGCTTGGTCTGAAGCTGGCCACCAGGCATGCCAACCCTGGAGCCTCCTGGAAAGGGGTCCACTACAAGCCAAGTTTAGCCGTAGCCTGTGCCCTGCCATGGGCCATCTGGAATGAACCATAATGCAATCCACAGATGGTCACCACCCACATTGGGCTTGGAGATGCATCAAGAGGTCAATCTAGAAATTAAGGCTGGCTGTTGCCAGTGCTGAGCTTCGTATGGCTCAGCTAGCAGAACAGGACACACCAAAGCCAGATGCTGCTTGATTGGGTTTTGTGAACTTTTGAGAGATTTTAGGAAAGTCTGCAGCATGAGCTAAGATGGATTGTATGGAAAAGCCATTGGAAGCAGCTTGGGTGTGCCTGAAGGTTAGGTGGAGTGAGTTCTCAGAGACTCACTAGGGTGGGGGCAAACAGAAGGTGAAAGCCTGGTTGATGAAGATTCAAATATAGCATCTACCTGCATCTGTACAAATGAAGGAGGAGGGCTCAATAAAAAATAATGGCTTCCACTAACTCTTCTGTCTGGGAGAAAGCTGCCCCTCTAGCCCTCACCCTGAAGCCAGACAATTCAGTTTCTCCCCATATGTTCCTGGTGCCTATTGAGCTACTGCCCGAGTGCTGAATCTCAGAATGAGTGAGTCCATCAGTGAGTAAGTCTGTTGATGAGCCTTTTAAGAGGAGTGCCTAGGACTGCAACCACTCTTATCTTACTCAGCCATAGTTTTGTCTAGTTAAAAGTTATAGGAACTTCTCAGCACTGAAATCTTGGGCTGGGGAGCCTAGTGTGGGACCTGGGACCCCTTACTCCTATGGGGGTGATCTCCATAGCCAAAATAACCCTCCCAATATTTAATAGCCACATGGAGGTATGGAACTAACCCATTCTGTGTCTCGGCCCCTCCTACCAGTCTTCAGGCGGCTTCTACTATATGCCCGTAGTTGTAGGCCTTCAGTTCAGCTAGACTTCAGGCAATTCTCAATGGTGGTTTTTCTGTAGTTTAATTGTAATTGATGTGGTCCTAAGAAGAGGTAAAACCAGCCTACTCCACCATCTTAACTAAAAATCCCACCTGATTTTCTTGGTGTTATTATCAGCCTATCTGGAGGGACACTATGGCACTGAGAGCTGCCTTTCCCACATCCATTCACCCCTTCTTGCTCACTAATAGCATTCTAATGTTGCTCCAAGCAAAGGTATTCTAAGCTATAAACTCAATGTCTAGCACTCCAACCCCTCAGTTAGGGGTCTCTATATGACACAGTTTCTACCAGTGGAATATTAGAAACTGTCTGTTGGAAACTTCTGAGAAAAGAATTGGCTTTCCGATAACATATGACCCTTCTTCTTCATTCTTTCACTAGCAATATGTGCACATGTGAAGTAGGCACCATGGTCATTGAAAGAGAAGCCACATGCTAAAGACAGAAAGATAGGAAAACAAATGGAACCTGAGATAATAGTAACACCATGGAGTTGATACACCAGTCTTGGATGCTTTTCCTCCAAAATGTTACATAAAATACACACACACACACACACACACACACACACTCACATGCATACACACACACACACAGGTAAGGATTGAATTGTGTCCCCAAATTCATATGTAAAAGCCCTAACTCTTAATGTGACTTTTTTTGGTGATGGTGTCTTTAAGGAGTACCGTAATTAAGATTAAATGAAATAATGAGGGTAGGGCCCTAGCCAGATAGGATTGCTAACCTTATGAGAAGAAGAAGGAGATCTTTCTCTCTGTTTATAAAATTAAACGGGGGAATTTACAGAGAGAAAGATAATGCCTTCTATCTCTGTCTTTATCTTTTCTTCCTTCTGTCTCTCTCGCATCCACATGAAAATGCAAGAATAAGACAGCCATCTGCAAGCCATGAGGAGAGCTCTCACCAGAAACCTAACCAACCAGCACCTTGATCTTAGACTTCCAGACTCCAAAACTATGAGAAATAAATGTCTGTTGTTTAAGTCATCCAGACAGTGATGTTTTTTGTTATGGAAGCCTAAACTGATGATTTAGCCAGTGCAGTAAGTTTTCTGCAACTGGCATATGCATTCTCCATGGATGCAAAATTCAGTGCCTAGCAAGAGGACTGCTGCAAATAATAGAACTAAAACTTTGAATTTTTCAGGTAAAGAAAGTCAAGATATAGGCAACTAGGTCCCACCATTTTAATCTGGGAATTTGATGATCTCTTTTACAGGGCGATTAAACGTTTGATTTCATGCACAGACTTTGAGCTTACTGCAGCTATTGTATCAGAGGAAGCGGTAGAAAAAATCAAAATGTGTAATTTACTTATTGCTGATTTTGACAAAGTCCTACCTGAGATGAACTCAGACAATTGCTGGTCAGTTGAGAAGCTGAGAGAGCAGGTCTCTGCCTGTAGCCTGTACTCTAAGTTGTCTGAGAAGCCTATGATGAGTCTTCCAGCTTGGAGAGGAAATCATACTGCTTTCCTATCCCAAATGGAAGCCTTTTCTGCCAGAGATGAAGCAGTGGCCTTACCAGAGGCTGGTATTGTGTTCCCACTTCTGGCTTCATGTTCTCTGCAAAACAAAGGCTATAAACCTGCTGACAGAGAAGAATAAAAGGTATTTCCTTTCCTCCAAATTTTCTATTTCACGTTGTCAATGGAAATTCAGTTAAAATGAGAGGTGGATGTATGTAATGTAAAAACCTGTCTTTAAAAATCAAAACTGGGAAGCTAGGATGGCTCCGCGGGAAAAGTGCTCACTTTGTAGCCCTGGGGACTGAGAATTGAATCCCAGCCCCAGCCTGTATGGACCCATATGCTGAACTGGGTTGTGCTTCTTATGCAGGAGGCCCCTAGTTTGGTTCTTGCCCAGGTAAACGTCCCATGTGGGAGGCCCCTGGTTTGGGCCCCAGCTTGTGGGGGTGTGCCTCCCACACAGAAGGCCCCTGTCTCAGTTCCCACCCTGCGCGGCCCCCCACCCACTTGTGTGGAATAAAACTGTGTCGAAAACTGATGACATACAACTATGGAGACTGCTCTGGGCCCTCCCCCTTCTCTCTGTCTCTCTCTCTCTCTCTGTCTCTGTCACTCTCTCTGTCAAAACAATAAAATAAAAATAAATAAATAAAAATAAATATTTCTCAGATCTTAACATTATAACTTCAGAAAATCTGTGGTTGTGGTGGTTCATACGTAGAATTGACTGGAAGAGATGGAGAACCTACTAAGTTTTAAAGGAAACTGTATTTCTAATGAAATACTAAACATTGTATGATTGATCAATTTATAAAGGAATCCTGGAGCCCCCAAAATTGTACTTATAGGAAATGAATTGTGGAAGCTATGCAACCCCATAAAAATATCCTGTTAAGCCTTCCTTAGATGTTGCCATGAAGAGTAATAAATAAAAGAATCCTCCCAAACATGGCTAACCAAGGAATTTAGTTCACTGCTAGAGTATGAAGTCCTCATTATTTCTGCCCAAAGAATATGTGCTATGTGGACCAGTGCCTGGGTTTTTCATCCCTGCTTCTAAAGAGGCTTATTTAACTATTAAGATTACTATTTAAGATTACTGATCATCAGACTACGAGGGGCCATCTCAAGACTTGAGGAAATGGAGAGCACATCACACAGAAATTCTGGTCCTTGAACTGGATGAAATAATTGATAAGACAATGGTATGGTGTTACTTGGAAGAGGCTGGCAAGGAATTCTATTTATAAATGGAAGGCTGTGCATGATAGTTACAAAGCCAAAGGAGTGGAAGGTGGTATAAACTGCTAGTTTTCTACCCAACAACGTTTTATTCCTTACTGACAGAACTTCAGTTTTGTTCAAAGATGCAATGTGCCCAACAGTGGAAAATATAGTGACTGATGGATTTCACCTTAACTTCTAGGAGGCTTAGAGCCAAGTGTGTGGCTCATCTTTAACAGCCTGATTTCTAGTATTACATGATGTGTTTAGCAGAGATCCTTAATTTTTCTTTTTCACCTATTTTCATAAATACTATTTTGCTGCACTTACCCATTAAACCATCTTAAAACATTTATAAAATAAACCATGTAAAACCAGCAGCCAAGAGGGGAAAAAATATTGAAAAAGAGGGAGAATAGAGCACAGTAGAAGAAAAGAAAGGAAGGAGGGAAGAGTATTAAGGGAGAACAGGAAGAAGAAAGAAAGGAACAAAGAATGGATAAAGAAAAAATAGGGACAGAGAGAGAAGAAAGGGGGACATAAGACATACCATCAGGTGAAGGGGAACTTTGCAGGTCCAAACCAATGAAGGGACAATAAATGCTATTAGTATCGATGACTCATTATAAGAATTGAGCAATGTGGTTTACAGAGAAAGACTGATAAAGGACAGTAGAAACTCTAGAGGGATACAAATATAAAACTAATTGCCCGAGGTATATGATTATAGTTCCAAGTTGTCGAAATACACTTTCTCTCAATTTCTGGTGTCATGTAGGAAATTACCTTGATGCAATGGTTGCCTGTAAATTCACTATCAGGCCAGCTGTTCTAAGGTCAAGTGCCTGTGGTCATGGAGTAGCTCCCTAATCAACCTGATGAGCTGCTATGGTTCTTAATGTGGCAGAAAATAGGTGGGGCCAGAATGCATGCCCCTAATGGGCAGTTGACTGAAGATCTCACAAATTTGAGTGTTTCATCTCTATAGTTAGCATATTACAGAAAGGTAGTGTTTATTTGTTCCTTCCGTCACTTTCTGTGTTCAGACACATATTCTCTGCTTCCTTTATTTGTCTAACATAACTCATGGGTTACGAACTTACTCATCTCTGCTGAACAACAATCAGATTTTTTTCATCCATGTGTTTTTTTATCTCACTCTCTATGGCAAAATTTAATATCCTTAAATAAAGAGAAAAACTCTGACATTACACCTGGCATCTTTCCACTTTCACAGTACTTTCTATAGTCTTACACAGGGGAAAAATATCTAACTTTGAATTGACCTTAATGTATCTCACTAAAATATGTATAAAGAACAATTTTAACAAAAGCCTAGCATATAGAATATATATTAATATCTATCTCTAATTTGGCTTTTAAGATGTATTTCACTATGCAATATCTCTCAATTTTTCATAAAGGCAACACTGAATTTCTTTGTGTATTTCATAATTCTATAGCAATTTTATACACAATAGGCTATAGTCCAACTTTCTCAATTGAATATTCTATGAAAGGTACAAGAAGACACTGGACAAAATATGTTATTGAACTTTTACAATTTAGTAAACTATTTGTTACAATTGCTTAAAAGACTTTCTTCACTGTTTTGCACTACAATAAAAATTTCTAATTGTGTTCCTCCTGTTAATTCCTAATACCATAAAAAGAAATAATTGAGGATTCAAGCTATGTCATCTTTAAATAGATACTAGGCTATTATTGCTCCCCTAGAATCTTTTTCCTAAAAATAATTGTAATTCTCACAGTTACTAGGAATAGGCAGTTGATAGGGAAAAATTCCATTACAAAATGGCATTGAACAGTTTTGTGTCCTAGTTCTATTTATCTTTAGTCAAAACGACTAGATACATTTTTAGATGAGCCAGCTCCATGGCTTCCAGCCATGGCTAAGAGGTAACAGAATGCTCTGTTCTACATTTATGGCATAGAATCCAGGTATTATTATAAGAAATGGAAACTTCTGGTCAACTATTATTGGAAGAGCTAAATATTGATGATTCACAATAAACCATGGTTAATATAAGATGCTCCTTATTATTCAATGAGCAATAAAAGTAGAGACTAACACCCACATACTCATTAAACATGCAGTAAATCACTCAATTAAACAGGTCAATTATTTTAGTAATGTGAAGACAAATTTTGCAATTTACTTACCTGAAAGGTAAAGATTTCTGTCCAAAATCAATTATACAGATGTCGTAGTCAATTCTGGTTGCAAAAACAGACATAGTCTGGGTGACTTATCAGCAGATTTTCGTTGTTCATAGTTCTTGGACTTCCCAGAAGGCCAAGGTCAAGGTGACAGCAGATCTGGTATCTGGTGAAGGCCCTATTTTTGTTTTGCAGATGGCTGTGTTCTCCTTGTATTCTCAAATGACAGAAAGTATAGAAAGCGGTGGCAAACTATCTCTTTTTGTAAGGGCCTAGTCCCACCATGAAGGTTCTAGTCTCACAATCTGATTATTTCCCATAGACTCTGCTTCCTAATACTATCACATTGTGGGGGAGGGGCTAGGATTGCAACACATGAATCTCGGGGGAAAGCAAACATTTAATTCCTAACAGATGCTATAAGTATGAGTTTGTTTTGGGGATGTTGTTACTGGCAGTTACGGTGCCCAGTTAGTGACAATCACCTTTAGTTGGCCACATTCCAGGCCAGAATGTTTTCTTGTATTTTATACTAAATGAGTGCTTGTCTTTTAGAATTTTTGGTATCCTGATAAAGAACAACTGTTGAGAAAATTATCCAGACTTAGAAATAAAGCAAAGATGTTACTTCATGCCTTCTAAAAGCCATTCTAGAGCATTGTCTAAGAACTTCATTGTGTAAAAAGCCACATTATCTAACAAGGCAAAGGTGACTTTGACTTATTATTTACTTTTGAGTAAGGTCCCATTTTCGTAAACTTATTTGTATACTTTGAAAAAGATGGATATGTTGCAAATATTTTTTGTCCAGTATAGATGCAAGTAATGTTTCAGAAGAAAAATTATCCCCAAGTTTGAGGTTTATTTCTGCATAGAACACCTACTAGTCTTGTATCCAAGTTAGGAATTGACTCGAGTAGTCTTTCTTTTTATTTTTCTTTTAACTCTTATATTCTCTTTAACCCAGCTTTACTTTCCTGATATTTCTACCATTAGTGAGTAAAATATATCTTTCACATATGTTCATGATACATTTATATGAGTTATATTTTCAATTTGTTAAAATTATATTTTATCACACTCCTTTTTCCCATCCTAGTGCAAATTAAATTAGGAAATAGATAAAAGTTCAGGGAAGATGATAAACAAAGATAACATACTTAAAAATATCTATATTCTTTACTGGAAAATTTGACAGCAGAACATGACATTAGAGCTGGAGCCCAGCAGTCTTGCCAAAAATTCACTCTTGAATTCAAGTCGCTTGCTCACCCAGTTTCTGGCAGAACTGAACAGTTTCAGCCGTCTCACTGTCTCCACTCTTCAGAGGCAGGGAGCTTTTTCCCATGTGGCAAACTATAGACAATAACACTCTCTGAAGGCAGAGAAATGGAAAAAGGAGTTGAACTGAGCTTGCACAATGCCCTCTCCTAAATCAATTAGTAAGTCATTCATTCTTCTCTGGGGAGAAGTTAATGAGTAGGAGGACAGAGGCCAGGAATAAAGATTAAATGTTAGTACAACTGCCAGCACGCTCTGATTATCTTACCTGATGTGGAAATGATATGACTCTCCTGTCTGGATAAATGTAATGACTGCTACCTATATCTTTGGCATCTTAAGTACATATACAGTAATAACACAGAATACTTTTATATTGGGCCTTACAAGAGGCCTCAATCTATTAATATAATATCAAAAGAAGTAATTTTTATTCAACTTTAACCTCTAACACAGCTCAGAGTTGGTAGGTACTCAAGCATGTAGTAAATGAACCAGTGACTAAATGAACATATAAATAAAGCCTAAGATGTGATTTCAACATATTAAGGGAAATTGAAGTTTTGCTCTGAGCAAAGTGGAGAGTCAAGTCAGACAGCATAGCATATCTCTGTATCAGCAGCTAAAGAAGTGGTTTCTTGAAAGAATGATGGTTACATTAGCATAGAACTAAAAATAACATCTGGAGTACATTAATTTGGTCCTTCCTTTTGCCTTTAAAATTCATCCAAATCATCCCAATTTAATCAAAATGAGTATCATTAAGGTCTTTCAATAAAGGAGATGCCGCACATTCCCTTGGAAGAAAATTCCTTAAATCCTATAGTTGAGAATATTTGGAAGTCCATTTGAAATTCGCTTTGCTCCAAAACAAACTCAATCGTTTTTCTCTTCAGGAAAGGACTGAATTTTTGGTTAGATAGAGTGCCCTGTGCAAAATATATGCTCTCCTTTCACAATTTTTCATGAAGTTTACTTCAGTTAAATAATCTGAATTCTTTTTTTTTAATAGTTTAAATTTTATTTTATTTTATTATTTTGAGAGGTGAGAGAGAGAAAGAAGGAGGGAAGGCCCAGAGCTGTCTCCATTGTTGTACATCATTAGTTGTGACATGGTTTCATTCCACACAGGTGGGTGTGGGGTCCTGTGGGGTAGGAACTGAAACTGGGGGCCTCCTGCATGGGAAGTGAGAACCGTGGCCGCTGTGACATCCCAGCAGTTACCTGTTGCACTGCAGTTCACCATATGGGTATATATGGCTGGGTGCAGGGAATCTAACCCTAGATTTTGAGGCAAGCACTTGACTGCTGAGCTATCCCTGCACACATAAAAATGTAAACAACCCCAAATTAGAAACAAGCAAAATATGTACAAATGGAAACAAACAAAACAAAGAAACAAATAATAAATTGTAGTATATTCGTACAAAGGAATACTAAGTAGCAACGAAAAGAAAAAAAACCATTGATATACACAAAAACATGAATGAATCTCCAGACATTACGTGGAGTGAAAGAAGCCAGACACAAAAAGTACACAGTGCATTATTCTATGTATATGAAATCCCAGAACAGGCAACAGTAACCTATGGTTGTAGAAATCATAAGAGTAGTTGTTTCTGAGATTATGTGTGTGGAAGAGAAGGGCATTGTCTAGAAAGGGTCAAGAGGTAACATTCTGGGTTAATGGAGATGCTCTATGTCTTGTTTTGCTTAATAGTTTCATTAATATATATACAATTAATGAACTGTATTGAAATGAGCACTAAATATCTGTACATTTAACTACAGTAACTCAGTTAGCCAACACCCATGGGGATTGGTTGATGCTGGATAAATGTAAGTAGATTCTGTTATCTAAGGTGACCAACCGTCCTCCTTTAGAGAGGATAGTCCTCCATTCGGAAGTTCTGTCCTCCCTCAAAAGGTGTCCTCCTAGACGTCCTCCATTTTGACTTGTGTTCAGTTTTTATCCACAGAACTACCAGACATTAAAATAGACGACAGTTGTCTATTTGAAGAAATTAGAAAACTGAATATTTATTTAAATTCTGAAAAATTGGTTGAGTGGGAAAATGAACATGTTGAAGTTGATAAAAGATGGGTGAAAATATTCAACCATTTCAAAAATGCACATATACCATATGAAAATTTAGTTCTTCTAGTCTAATTTACATTGTGCTGCCCTGGCACTAACACAGCAGTTGAAAGGATATTTTCAATTGCTAGTGATTTTTGGACAACTGAAAAATCAAGACTGAATGTTGATACTCTAGCTGCAGCACTTGCTGTAAAATTCAATACAAAAATAGTTCTTGTATGGATATTTCTAATATTTTGTTAGAAAATGACACATTAACAAAAAATATTTATTCAATCAAAACATATTCATATTTAAATAATAGTTAATCATAATATGCCTGTGTTATCTATTTACTATATTATAATGCTTTCTGTTTAGTTATTGTTGCAAAGAATAAATTTTTTAATTTGCAATATTTGTTTCTTTAATTTATTTATGTCCTCCTTATTTATTTATGTCCTCCTTTTCATTGGAAAACAGTTGGTCACCTTACTGTTATCAGAACTCAAGCAACTGGCCATCTCAAGCAACCGGCTTGCCGGTAGCTTGCGAGTACTGGTTGTTGGAGTTCCGGTTAACAGTCTACTATATATGTAAATTGAATTTCAAGAAAACTTAGAAAAGAAGGGGCTATCACAAACATTGTCAACAGCCTTGCCAGCACTTATAAGTCAAGAACTCTTGAGTCTCAATTGCTTTTTTGAAAGCTGAGAAGATTGTAGGTACACAATCAGCTTCTGGCTGACTGCAATTTTTCTCCTCTGGAAGTAGTGACATTTACCAGAATAATATGTGAGTCAGGAAGTCAGTTTCCAAATAATTCTTCACTCCTGAGGGTGTTAGGATTTGAATGGGACCAAAGCCAGGAATTAGTATGATCTATCCTCTCTATTAGCAAGGCTGTTTTTCTGATGTACATTCCAAACAAACAGGCAACTGGGTGTACTGTACACTTTTCATGGCTATTCCAGTCAAGGCACCAGATCAGTGAAAGGGTTCTTGATGAAAAAATTAATAGGTCAATTTTTTTTTTAATCTACACAATTACAGATCTTTTCTCCAAGGTTAAGAGGAGGAGTTTATCAGTACTAATTAATCCCAGTCAGGACACCCCAAAATTTATGGAATATACAAAACTACCTTTTGGAGACAGAAAGATTGTCTACTATTAATCAGAGAGTAGCCTTGGCCAAACAGCTTCAAACAACTTCACTTCTCAGAGGTAATGAGAAGATTAAAGAAGATGATTTGTTTGGAGATCAAGTAAGGTCAATAAATGGAAATCCTGAGATGAGATCCTTTCTTACCTTTTCTCTCAGAAATCTGTGTGCCCAATACATACATGAAAAGATGACTTTAATTTCCTTTTGTGGAAAACACTTTCTCAGAAACATAATTGAGTCTTAGTGAGCTATTCTACCATGTTATTAGGCTCCTTGCTTCTGTCCCATAATTACTATAGAAAAATATGAAAAGCTTTGTAAGCATTAGGGAAGAATAAGTGACCCAATCATCTGAGTGATTCTTAATTACTACTTAGCTTCCTTCCCTTTAACGTTAGAAGTTTATGACTCCTGGTTGAATGGCAATGGTGAGATATGGTCTTTCTGAAGTATGGGAGGGGAGAGGGATAGGGTCAGGGTGCTTACCTAGGGTCCTTGGTGCCACAATAAGGGAAGAGAAATATGAGGTACCTTTAAAATAATAGATTTCTAGACTGTGCTACCAAGTAGCATCTGTCAGGGCTTTTATATATGTGAGAGCTCAAGGTCTCTGGCAGAATATGGTAATCCCCAGCTTCCTTCACTCTGAGATCAGTTGATAAGTGTCATAAACACGATGTATGCATCATCCTGGATGGATTAAATAGCTAAAGTAATACTCAAGGGCTACTGCATCTATGCCGGGACAACTCCCCCAGGCTTAATCTATTTTGGCTTATTATGTATGTAGTATGCTGGGCATTTTATCCAGACAACATATGAGAATTTTAATTAGCTGCACAATTTGAGAGAAATGATTCTCAGAATAGATAAAGGTGAAGGTATTTGTGTCCCATGTGAACATCACTCAACAAGAAGACATGTTCTGTGGATATCAGTTGGCCTTTTTCTTTAGTCACCCTGGTCCTTGTTTAAAGTGCCCATGTACTCCCTCTTCTCTCTGTCTCTGTTTCTCTCTGTCAAAAATCAATAAAATAAATCTTTAAAAAAAAAAAAGAGAAAGGGAAAGCTGGGATGGCTCAGCGGGTTAAGCGCTTGCTTTGCAGCCCCAGGGACTGAGGATCAAATCCTGGCCCCGGCCCATGCGGACCCACATGCTGAACTGGGGTGTGCTCTCAGTTCACTTCTTGCCAGGACCTATGTGGGAAGCTCTCGGCCCAGTTCCTGCCCTGCGCTGTGCCCACCTGTGGAGTGAAACTATATGGAAAACTAATGTCAACTATGGAGACTGCTCTGGGCCCTCCCCCGTCTCTGTCTCTCTCTGTCTCTGTTTCTTTCTGTCAAAAATCAATAAAATAAATCTTAAAAAAAAAAACTAAAGTGCCCATGTACAAAATGGCCATGGTAGCAGGTAGGAGGCAATGCATAGACTTAAAAAAATGCATAGGCTGATCTGGCTACTGCTACTGCTGAGTGCTTTGCTCATGCACAGCAAAGACTAATGCTGAGTGCTTGACTTACTGGTACTTCCTGGGAGAACCAGGCAGCCACCAGGTGGCAGGTTGATTACATTGGACCACTTCTACCACGGCGGGGACAGGCGGGGACAGGCGGGGACAATTCGTTCTCACTAGAATTAGATTCAGCTTGTGGATATACAGCTGTGTTTCTTGCCTGTAATACTTCTGCCAGCACCATATATAAACTTATGGAGAGCCTCATTTATCACCATGGCATTCCCACAATATGATTTTGGATCAAGAACCTCATGGCCTGGCAAAACAAGTGCATCAGTGGGCTCATGCTTACAGAGTTCACAAGTCTTAGCATGACCCTAAGATAAGGGGACCAGACGTCCCGCTTTTGGCGGGACAGTCCCGATTTTTCACAATTTGTCCCGCATCCTGCGGCGTTTAAAAAAAGTCCTGATTTTTGGAAAGAATGAACGACAAGCTAGGGAAAGGCGGGAGATAGACCAAATTTTTAATCAAGAACCCCCTCCCCCCAGTCAATGTTGTCCCGCTTTACCAATGTTAAAATCTGGTCACCTTACCCTAAGAGGACAGAAGAACGTGGCCAGATGGATTGATAGAATCGCTTGAAGAGTCAGTTTTGATGCTAGTTGAGAGACAATATACCCTGAGAGGATGGATATTATCTTACAGAAGGCAGTGCATGTTTTGATTCAGTAACAATATATGGTGCTATTTATCCCATAATCAGAATGTCTAAATCTGAAAATTAAGTAGTGAAAGTGGTAGTGTCTGATTTATTATATTTAATAACTCTTTCTCAGAGTTCTTGCTTCCCTTCCCTTCAACTTTGACCTTTTCTGCTTTGGAAGTCTTGGCTCCTAAGGTAAGAATGCTTCCACCAGGGAACAAATCAAAGATTCCATTGAAATAGACGCTGAGACTCTATTTACCTTTTAAGCTCCTTGTGCCACTGAATAAATAGGCTAAGGGTGAAAAAGGAGATGCTCTCTTGTCAGCGTGATTTCTTCTGTTTAGCACAGAAATTGAGTTGTTGCTATTTCCCTGCGGGTGGGGAAGGCAGATTCTCTCCAGCGTTTTGTCAGCGTCCGCTGATACGAGGTTGCTGAAGGGAGAGAGCAAGAGGATAGGGGAGGGCGACATTCTCTGTCTTACTTGTTTCCCATTCAAGTCAACTGCTCCTCAGGAGCGTGTCTTTCGTCTGGACGCAGCAGTTTATTCCAAAAGCCACAGCTGACTCCAGTTTGCAGCTTTTTCAGACTGCTAGAATATCAGGGTCTCACAACTTTCTCTGAGGCCGCCTCCTTACAGATCTGGTCCTGTCTCCATGTGGCATTTCCTCCGAGTTCCCAAGGCTCAAGTGTCAGCCAGGCAACATGACTGTCCTCAGAGTTCCGCATGCCAGACTCAAGGGGCACAGTAGCACTTGGACACAGTGCTGATCTCAGGAGAGTATTTTTTCCTTTTCCTTTCATAATTTCTTAGCTTATGTTCATTTAAATAAATAATGATGGAGGGGATAGTATGGAGGCTCAAGAGGGAGAAATGAGAATGAAGTGAAGGAGAAAACGGGGCTTCTGGAGAGAGCTAACCCCCCTGGCTGATCTGTTGGAAGCTCTAGGGTCTTTTCAGCTTTTAAATGATTCACTTTTCTCTCTTCTTTGTTCCTCTCAGTTACCGGAAGCAGACGCCCATTGAGTGGATAGATACTCAAGCCAATCAATACTGGGGATTCGTAGACAACTAGCAGCCCAGCTCTGCCTGTCCCCAATGGACATGCATCTAACATGCAAAACTGCAGGAAATAGGACATGTGCAAAGGGCCATGATGTTGTCATGTGCTGGCAAATAGAAAGTGCTAACGTATGTGCCACACACTCACGTACAGTAGTCTCCCCTTACATTTGGCGTTGCTTTTCGTGGTTTTGGTTACCTGCAGTCAACCATGGTCTGAAAATATTAAACAGAACATTCTAGGAATAAATAATTCATAGGTTTTAAATTACCTGCTCTTCTGAATACCCCACTTTATCTCAGCATGGAGACACTGTATCATCCCACATAAGCACAAGAAGGGTGAGTACAGTATGAAATATTTTGAGATAGAAGGGAGACTATGTTCACATAACTTATAATAAATTGCAAGGTATTGTTCAAATCATTCTATTAGTTATTATAGTTAAATCTCTTACTGTGCCTAATTTATACATTATTATGATAGATGTGTATGTATAAGAAAAATCATATTATATATAGGGTTTAATATTATCCTTGGTTTCAGACATCTACTGGGGAACTTGGAACATATTTTCTCGTGGATAAGGGGCGTGGGATTGTTGTACTGCACAAACAGTATAGGTCTGCTTAAAACTGGAGCTGACCTGCCTGGGAGTGTTCCAGATGTCAACACATACCTGGACACCATTTGCTGAATTGCCAAGTGGGTCCTGGCACACGCCAATTGAAAACCTATACATTATTTTACATAAAAACAAATACATATATTATGAAATATTTAAAAATGCAGTTTCTAAAAATGGTAGGTCAGATTATTTCAGACTATCATGAATGAGCCGCAGGATATATGAAGATGCTTCAGTAGTATACCAACACAGACAAATAGCCCAAGCAGATGCCCACAAGACATGCAATCACTCGTGGATGATGAAACCAGACTTTGCTGTGGGTGTGGCACTTTCCATGAGCCCTGGTGAGCTGTGCACATTTTAAACCCTCATTTCAAAGCTGAAAGGACTCCAGAGCATCTGTCAGGCCTGCCAGAGGGTCTGGCACATTCCAGAAGCAATGCTTTCTCCTTTTATACTTAAAGATGGTCAGGGAGGGCATCCAAGATGGAGCAATGAGCATAAGCAAAAGCAAAGAAGTAGAAAATCTTTGGGCATATTTGGAGAATTTAATGTAAGCAGCCTGAGTGGGTAAAGATTAATGTGGGTTTAAGAAAGGACTAGGCTAAGAATGGTTATACCTGTATTATGGAATACAAAAGAATAGGCCAAGTGTTGTGTTCTATTCTGGACTTTTATGGCAGAATGGGGAGCTTTTACGCAATTCATTGACAACACAGGGACTGGAATGGGGACCAGAGGGAGGCAAGGAGTTACAGATACACCTTTGTCCAAGCAGTGAGGAAAACCCTCTCAAAATGCCCTGTCTTTCCTCACAAGCTCTTCTTCCTCCTGTTTCCCTGTTATCCCTTCTCCTCATCACTTCAGATACACTGTGTAGAATAAATGGCCAAGGAGGTTATAGTTAAGGAGGTCAGATATGGAATGATTTAAAGCCACCACCACTCATTCCTGTATAGTGCAAGCTCTTGGCCTGGGAGTGGATTGAAGCCTTATACTTGGGGAAATTCTGGAGCACAAACTATGTTTTACACAATACTAACAACTGATTGTTCTGTTTTCACAGCCAACAACTTTCTGGTCACTGAAAAAATGCCAAACAGCATGGGTTTTTTAAGAGGCAGTTTGGTGTTACTGTTTCTAAAGGAAGGAGAAAGAGGGAAGAGATCTATTTTTAAGTTGCTATAATAAGTTTAATGAGAAAAACAGAGTACTCTAAGGTTCTATGGTATTTAGATTTGTTTTCTTCAGAATTCATTAAGAAATGCAGTATTAGTTGTTCCTGGAAAGTGATGTGACATGCTTTCCCCTTCTGTCACTTCTTCTTTAATGCAAAGGAAAATTTATAGATATGTCTTTATTTTTAAAAGTAAAAAAAATTTTTTTTTTCTGAATGTAGCATATTTTAATGCAGAGGACATTGAGGTGGCTTTCAGTTCACCACAAACCCCTGGAAAATGTGCTAAAACCTTCTCTAGAATCTTCTTTCTAATATTAAGTCATTTAACATTTTTAGATGAGAGAGAGAAAGTGATGGAAACAATTCTATTTGCCATCACTTGGTTGATGTCCTTGCAGCCCTTAATTTTCACAGGGTGTTGCCACTTACAGTTGAGGTACTGAAAAGTCTGACCAATCAGCACTTTGTCCACACATCCTGGACTAGACCCGCGACTGACCTCATTCTTGCTAAACAAGCACTGGATTCCAGGAATCAGCAGAGGGCACTCTGCCCTGGCCATGGTGTAGTGACACTTTCACAGGCATATGTGCATGTCCAAACTCATTAAGTTTTATACATAACACACATGCAATTTTTTGTATTACATTTATAACCTCAATAAAGCTTTTTTTTAATAAAAATCTATTATTTGAGTAGTTTCTATGCTCACACTGACTTAACAGAGTAAAGAACTGAGGGTGGTACAGCAGGTAAGAGCAATGAGACCAACTGATACCATAATTTCAGCTGCAGAAAGCCTGGAATTTAAGCTGCTGTTGAAAAGCAAATTTACACCAAAGAGCAAAGTCAGATGTTGTCACAGAGGTTACCATTGTCACTAAATCTTACCTTCTAGATTATTTTCTAAGAGTCATATTGTTATCAACTCTATAAGTGCTGTGTTCATCAGTCATAGAAGTGTTGTATATCACTCATAGCTATTCAAAGATGGTTAGCTAGGCTCATAGCACATAGAAAGTTGCACTGTTCAGATTCTTTTTTCATTTCTTTAAATCCAGGCACTTCCATTTCATACTAAAATATTTTACCATTGTTAAATTATATACCAAATTTCTTTCATTAAAATTATATTTAGGGAAGCCAGGATGGCTCAGTGGGTTAGGCGCTCACTTTGCAGCCCCGGGGACCAAGGATCGAATCCCGGCCCTGGCCCGTGCGGACCCATATGCTGAACTGGGGAGTTCCCCCAGTTCAGTTCTCACTGGGGTGAGACCCCGGCCCAGTTCCTGCCCTGTGCAGCCCCGCACCCACCTGTGGAATGAAACTATGTGGAAAAACCGATGATGTGTAACTATGGAGACTGTTCTGGGTCCTCCCCCTTCTCTCTGTCTCTGACTCTGTATCTCTCTCTCTCTCTGTCAAAAACAATACATAAATCTTTAAAACTATATTTAACTCATAACTCAATAAAAGCGATCTCTAATAGACAATGAATGGTGTAGGCATTTTACTTGTTCTTTGGTATTATAAGCCAGAAGATAGTTCCCATTGCCAATCTAACAGCAATGTCTGCCATTTCTTCCCTTCTAACAGCATCACATTTTCATGGTTAGATAGTGCCCACTACTCTTTCTCTGGCCATGTAGGATAAATCATGCTTGGTCTAAGTTAGTCATTTCTCTTTATCAGTGAATGGCCAAATGGTAGTCATGTGAGCAAGTTCTGCCCAAGACTTAGGGAGAACCCCAGTAGGAGGGAGGAGCAGTTGGGGATCTTTTCATGTAAAAGAACAAAGCCCCAAATGGAGAAACAGTTTTGTCTCTCTCCCTTCTTTCCTGCTTGTGAAGGTTTGATGAGATCTGATATCTGCAGTTATTGGCAGCCCTCTTAACACCACAAAATGACAGACAGAGGAACTCTGTCGCTGTCATAAAAATAAAGTAGGGAAAGTAGGAAAAAAACCCCACAACACTCTTACATCCTTTAGAGCTTCATTGAATAGCGGAACCAATGTGAACAACTGCCTACCTCTAGACTTTTGATGTATAAGAAAAATAACCATTTGTTGAGATTATGATTAGTTAGGATTTTCTGTTACTTAATCCTGAAATAATTTTTAACTGATAATTGTCTCTATCAGGTAAGAAGGAAAAGAGTGTTTTTATTTGTATGAAAGATCATATTTCATCATTGTTGCTGCAGTTATTGCTGCTGGGGAGTTTGAGTATAGCAGAAGGCTGTGTGTGAGACAGCCAAGGAGAGGACTACGGAAATGTTTTCCTATTTTTTCATTCCCAATACCTTGTGAATACTCTATGTTCGGAGAAGTTCCCACCTGAAGTCCCAGCATCATAGAACCCCAAACCTCACTCTCTTGGCCTCCCTCATGACTTGGGTTCAGACATAAGCCTTCGACCAGGCATGTTCAACCTCAACCTGTGGCCCATGACAGCTCTGACTGAGGCCCAACACAAGTTGTTAAAACATGATGAGATTTTTTGTTGTTGTTACCTTTTTTTTTTTTTTTTTTAAAGCTCATCTGCTATCATTATTGTTAGTGTATTTATGTGTGGCCCAAGACAATTCATCTTCCAACATGGCTCAGGGAATCCAAAGGTTGGACACTGCTGTGACTGTTCGAACTGGATGCGACCACATCCACGTATTACAATCATGACAACATGATTGTAAAGCGATGCTGAGGAGGAGGCGCTGTGCAGAATCTGTTCTAGTGAGGATGGTGGTCAAGACACACAGACTTAGAAGCACCAGGGCCAGTACCAGCCATGCAGGTGCCTTGGGATGTGGTTCTCAGCCACATGGGCCACAAAAGATTTGGAAAGAACCCTAATGTTCTCTAATATATTTATTTTCTAAAAATAGCTGAAACTGATTCTAAACACCTAGACTGATATATATCGCTATGTTAACAATTTAAACATTCTCGATTTATGACTTCATTGGCTTAGACCAAAGTTTGCAATCAGGTCCTAACTGAACTCAATGGACCACTGATCCCAACCAAATCTGTGGTTGAAAGGGATCAAAACCTGAGCACTGCCCTGGCTCAATTAGCCCTCTTGGAAGATCTGAGTGTAGTATTGATTCATAGTTCTTCTCCTGGAACATCAGATTTTAAGGCATTTTTAGAGAGGAGCGTATTGCATAACATGTGCTGGTACCTCTTGGTGAGATTACATATTACTTTAACCAATCAATTAAGCAGTAATTTCTAGCATTTTTGGTCTCAGGACCCTTTCACTCTTAAAAATTATTAAGAGCTCCTCCAAGCTTTTGTTATATAGATTATACTTACTAATATTTTCTTTCTTTTTTTTGTTAAGATTTATTTTATTGTTTTTGACAGAGAGACAGAGAGCAACAGAGAGAAAAAGGAGGGCCCAGAGCAGTCTCCATAGTTGTACATCATCAATTTTCAACATGGTTTCATTCCACACAGGTGGGCAGGGGCCATGCAGGGCAGGAGCTGGGCCAGAGGCCTCCTGCATGGGAAGTGCCCACTGAGAAGAACCAAACTGGGAGCCTCCCACATGGGAAGCACATCCCAATTCAGCATATGGGTCCGAACGGGCCAGGACCAGGATTCAATCCTCAGTCCCCGGGGTTGCAAAGCAAGTGCTTAACTCGCAGAACTATCCCGGTTTCTCATACTTACTAATATTTTCTGAATTTAAGTGCTGAGATCAAATACTTAAATAACTTCATAATGTTATTATGAAAATGGGTTTTCATAATATCTTGCAGACTCTCTGAGAGGACTTCAGGGATGCCCAGGGAAAACTGGGTTGCTCTAGAAAAAACATGGGATTGGGTATTATTGAACACTTGTATGCACAACATTGAAATGAACTCTAGTAAATTTGGAAGTGCAGCTGAGGGCCACAGCACAGGCAGAAGCAGAGACATGGAAATGAGACTGCCATGTTGGCAGAAGAGGAGAAAACCATCCAGGCTGAGCCCTTTGAAGATGTTTGAAAACAATAAGAAACTTGCCTATAGACTCTAAACTTACTCTAAGTGTCTGTGTGCAACATTATTTGTTTAGGAGTTTTGCTACCTAAGACCTATAAGGAAAAAGTCTCTTTTGTTTCCAAAAAGAATAATTTTTTAAGGATTAATATTTTTTTTTCTTCACAAAAAATTAGTTTCAAGTGATACAAGGTGTGGTATATTTGTTAAGTGACTGTCATTTCCCAGCAGGAAGGGGAATGGTAATTTCCTTCTTTGGGCTCTGGTGAAGGGAAAAGAGATAAGCTAATGTGATACTATATCTCTCTTTGCCCTTTAGTTCATGTGGAACCAAGTGGATTATTTCTGTTCATTGTTAATGGAGAGTGAAACTGTCCGCCCCAACATTCCTCACACTTTCTGGGAACCTCAGGCATGTACCACACCATTAGGTGAGGATAGCTTCTGCCAAGAGCTGCCCTTCCCACCACTTCCTGGAGGTGCTCCAGGCTCACCTAAGTGCCAGGTGACTCATGGCCACTTCCATGGGTCTCCAAACTCCCAGATCATGTCAGAGAGGAAGCAAGACCTGGACACCATCTGCTCCTCATAAAGGAAATGCTAACAACTCACATCCAAGCATGTGTCATCATTGGTACCTGGAGGTTTCAGAGAAGGTTCATTGATTCGGGTAATAACATAGTTGTGGCTTTCAGGAGTTGTCTTCCAAGAAGAGGTGAAATTCTGGCCAGCTGCATAGGACACAAATACATAGTAGTATGTATGTATGTGTAGATGTGTGTGTGTGTGTGTGTGTGTGTGTGTGTGTGTATATATATATATATATATATATATATATATATATATATATATATATATATATATACTAATAAAAAAGTATAATGAAATAGAGTGAAAACAACTAAGTATAAAGAGTACTGGAATATATACATATATAGAAGACTGTCCCAAAAGTATCTACCCCTATAACCATTCCAGTTATATTGACAATGGCTGGATTTTTTTCTGGACAGTACACACACACACATCACACACACATCATTGGCGAGAATCAACAGTTGTAAACATTTTATCCTACAAATAAATCTTTACCATGAAATAATGTACAAAAGTTAGTTTCCTTTGTATCCAGTTCATGAGCCAGTGACCTCCACACATCCCCAGAAGTAACAACTAGTGTGCATTTAGCCACTTCAGACTGCCCACTTCCTTTTTCATTTGCCTTTGCTGTCTCTCTCTGCACCCCGCCCCCACTACCTCTCTTTCAAGATCCATAGCAGTTCTCAGCTGCTGCATGCAGCCCCTTTCCTGGCTCCATGAGCAGATGCTGCGTTGCCTTTTCCCTGGAATGACTCAGCTCCTGGAGTTTGGGGTCAGGCACCTTGTCTTATCTGCACTGGTAGCTCCAACAACTTGTCCAACCCCATATGGATTACTGAATGATGTACTGAGGAAAGGGGATGGGGTGAGTGGAGAGAAGCACACCAGTCTCCACAAGCATCCACTGTTTCCTCACTGGTTACAGTCCTGGCTTGTGCATCTCTTCACCTCCCCTCTTGTCACCATGGCAATAGGCATAAACAACTCATCCTGTCCACGGCCTCTGCCTTCCCCTCAGGTTTGACTATGTCCAGTGTGCCCATAGCTCACACTGGCACCCAGCCCCCTGGAAAGTGACCTTCAGCTCTGAGCCATGTCTAGCAGCAGGGTAAGACTCATTCCTCACCTTGGCTTCCCCAAATCTGGCCATCTAGTACCAACCAGTTCATCCACAGAATGGGAGAGGTGGTATCCTCCGAGAAAAAGTAGGGTTTTTTCCCTTCTTAACTATTTTAATTCTTTGTAGGTATTGCTTTTCTAAGGTATAATCAAAGCCTGTGTTAAAACAAGAGCAGCAGGTGTTTTGTCATATTGTACTTTCTTCCATGTAGGTGCATGCGGACACTAAGACCTGTCTGCATGCACAGATGTATGCACGCATGCAAGCACATGCACACACTCCCACTTTGAAACAAGAAAACTCCTGTCACAACTTTGCAAAGTGTGAAGGCTTAGAAACAATTTCTCTTTCATCTTTGCTCTAAAGGCAAAGAGGCCAAGCAAAGAATGATTTGCTCAAACAAAGCTGTGCAAGGACTAGAGTCCTTGTATGTTTTTTGTTGTTGTTGTTTTTCTGAAGTATTTCAAGAGCATAAAACAGCATTTGAGACAGAGTAGGTGTCTCGTGTTTGATGAGATGATGAGTAAGTCAATGAATGAATGTTAGAAGGAGTACAGCACAGCTGGATGGGGAGCCTGGCATCTTTTGGCATATTATACTTCTTAGATACTCAACTACGTGGAAAGGTGAGTACAGGTTGGGCAACCCACTAACCTGTCACTCACTCGCCCACTGGGCTTGCATAATATTTACTCTAGAGAGAAGGGTGTGACCAAGGGTGAGGAAACAGGAGCCAGAGTTATGGGACAGAGGCCAGACTTGGAAAGTTCAGATGGGAATATATGGGCCAAAATAAATAAATTGTAAAGACTGTAATTTAGTAAGATAGTGGACAAATTAAGATGGTAACAATAACAACAAAAAAGGCTGATTTGAAATATCCATTCCTGGCTGTAGTAGCAAATAAATGATAGTGCTAAAAATTATGTCTAGGATTGATGCCATCCTGTTTTTCAGTGAATAGTAAATCATTGTTATCTATATGTCTGTGATACAGATTTCTGTTTAAAATATAGAGATGAAAACTAAGTATTGAATATTTTATGTACCTCTTTAGAGACATTTAGAATTCTACTATAATGGGAAATTAGCATAATTGGATGTGGAAATTCGTCATACAGTAGTATAGACACAGAAGAAAATTCCTACAGATTTTTTTTTGTAAGATTTTATTTATTGTTTGAGAGAGGAGAGAGAGAGAGAGAGAGAGAGAGAGAGAGAGAGAGAGAGAGAGAGAGAGAGAGAGAGAGAGAGAGAGAGAAAGCGAGCACAGGGTGGAGAGCCCAGAACAGCCTCCATAGTTGTACACCATTACCTGTGATGTGGTTTCATATGTGGTTTCATTCCACACAGGTGGATGTGGGGCTGCAAGGTGGAAATCGAACCTGGGGCCTCCTGCATGGGAGGTGAGAACCTTTTGCTGCTGAGTCATCCCAGTGGTTTCCAATTTTGCCACAGTTCAGCATCCGGGTTTGTACAGGCATAAGCCCTTGTACTACTG